>PVKA01008985.1:0-70364 GCA_004027165.1 Ctenomys sociabilis
GTGTGTGTGTTTTGCCAGGAATCTAACTCAACATCTTGCAATTGCCAGGCAGGAACTTTACTACTGAGCTGTATCCCCCGCCCCAAGTGTTTCTTTTTACTTGCATAGTATTAAACACATTGTAAGTATAGGACAAGTAGTTAAAGGATTGCATTTAACATAGTAGCAGTGCTACGAATATTTATTCTTTATTATAATTTCTTTGTAGTACAAATTACAAAATTCTGTCTAGTAGCATCTATATTTATCTTTATGAATTAATAGTACAATCACTTAAATTATATAATAATCATATTATAATTTTATTTAAAAATACATTACTTTTTGGTTGTAATGGTAGTCCTTCCACCACTGGATAGTTGGTTATGAGATGAGTATATTTCTTGTCTCAACTTTGAGAGTTCCTTACGAATATAAGACAAATCATTTGAATAAAAATAGAAAAGATGAGGTAAGTATGTCTGATCATTTAACAAGGTTACTAATAATCAATACTCCCTCTTTTAGCCTTGTGCTAAGAATGTTCAAATCCAAAATGTTGAATAGCATATAGTGTTTCTTCACAATAATCCAGTTTTATGGATTTGGAGGAATTCCCTAACTAAAATAGGATATCTATATTTGGTAGATAATTTGAAATCAAAAGGTTATAGTTCTCAAGATAAAGGTGTGAAAGTTTTTGTTATAAAAATCTTGATAAATACAGCCAAAACATAAAAGTATCAAAGTTTCAGCATGGAAGAAAATGAAGCTTATTACTAGAATTTGATCAGTACATGTTAACTCTAAGCACCATTTATTCAATAATAGCAATATATTACCACTTTTGGTGTTTCCAAAATATGCCAGATGCTAAACGATATTCTTTTTTTTTTTTTTTACTTTTTTTTACTTTTTTATTTTTGTTTTATTGAAGTACAAATATCAATGAGATAGTTTTAAGATACCTTGACAAGATGGATTTCATAAATTAATACATTGCAAACTGTTTTCATAATGTTTTGGTATCATAGAATACATGATATTATACTTACAGACATTATTACACTGTGTGTCTCTTCTCAGTAAATAAATACAGTGTAGCTCTTTGTGTATCTTATTTTTTATACCTGAATTACATCAAAGATTCAATACTTAATACTTTCTACCTTGTTATTTTCCTAGAGGTTGTCCACAGTATTAGAAGTTGACATAATATCCTGTCCAAGCACCATTAGTGCAAATCTTGCCTTTAATAGAATTATGTAGAAGCACAGCATTATCTATCCCAATTGTACTGTCTATACACACACATCATGATTCTTCCATTGTATACCCCTTCCTTTGTCTACACCTGTCAAAGATGGGCACTCCATTGTCATTCATCTAACTTAGGTGCTTGAACTTGACAACACAATCCAATACAGTCCAGCATTCCACAACAATAGTGAGTTATCTGAAGAAGTTGTCGACCATAGCCATTTACAGCTCAACTTAATATTATGGCCCCGCGATGTATACTTCATTTTTATCCTTTTCTTCCAGATGGTTAAGACCTAGATAGAGCAAGACTTATATACCAACACATGTACTTTATGTTTCTTATGAGGTCAGTGAAGTCCCCTCAGGGTTTGTCTTGTAGTCCTGTACCTTATTCTGTAGATCCTTTGTCTGTGTCATCCATGTGGATGAGTCACGGCCAATGCTTGACTAGTTTGCTCTCTGTGAGAGCCTGAGAGAAAGTTTTCTCTCCATGTGACTCTCCCCAGGCACACTATAGAACTTCGATCTCTTTCCTCTGTGGCTCCATAATCTCCTTGTTCAGAAAATTTGGGGCTCAACTGAGTTTCATGATGTTGCAGTACAGGTTCTCCTATGTCCTGAGTCTTCACGGACCTTGAAAGTCTAGGGCCAAAATTTTGGCTGGCCTTGTGGCTCTTCTATTTCTCCAGTTTTGATCTGTGAACGTAGGTTGTTAACCATCCAGAAGAAAAGCTAATATGCGATTCACTTAGCCTTATCAGACTCAATTGATTTTAGTTGTTGTTGTACGTTTCCATTCGTATTTCTGCTTTTCGCTTCTTATACTAGGGAGACTATACAATATTACACATGTGTGTCTGGTTTATTTCACTTATGAGTATATGTTCAAGTGGCATCCACTTCAGTATAAATACTTCAAACTTATCATTCTTAACAGCTGAGTAATACTCCATTATATAGAAATACCACATCTTTTTCAACCATTCCTCATGTGATGGACATCTGGGTTGTTTCCAAGATTTTGCTATCACACATTATGCTGCTATAAACATAGGTAAACATATATCACTATGATACAATGTTTTGAGTTCCTTTGGGAAAATTCCCAGTAGGGGGATAGCTGGCTTGAATGGGCTTTCTAGCCCTACTCTTTTGAGGAGTCTCCACATTGACCTCCACAATTGTACCAGTCTCCATTCCCACCAGCAGTGGAGAAGTGTTTCCTTTTCCCCATAACCTCTCCAATATTTGTTGTTGGTTCATTTCCTTATGATAGCCATTCTTTCTGCAGTGAGATGGTATCTCAGTGTTGTTTTTATTTGCATTTCATGGATGACTAGTGATGTGGAGCATTTTTCATATATTTATTCTCTTTAATTTCATCCTCTGAGAAGTGTGTATTCATCTCAGATGTCCATTTCTGAATTGGGTCTTTAAATTTGAGGGCCCTGTTATATCTTAGTTCTTTATATATTCTAGACAGTCGACCTCTGGAAATGTAATACAGTCCCTTGATGAAGGAGCTCATAATATATTAAGAAGTTTGCAAGATTATGGTGAGGTTCATTCATAATACAGTATAAAGTCAATGTCTTAAAAATATTAGCAGTGCAATACAATCGCATTTAATTTTTGCTTAATTTCTATATCTCATTTTAATTATTTGTCTGAAAATATGTCTTCTTCAATGCACTGGCATGTAATAAAATATATCTTGATGATGTGTCTTTTTCTAATCCAAAGGAAGTTTTTTTTTTTTTTTACATGACTGAGTTATATTAGTTTTCTCCTTCTCAACCGTTTCCCTTCTTTACCTCTGACTGACGCTTTATGAGAGAATCCTTCTCTTCCAGCAAGCTTGTCAGTTCATGAAGCTTAAACTGGAAGTCACTACAGCTTCCTTCTCTTCTTGAAACATCTTTCTGGTACTGATTTAATTGGGACTAAGGATTTAGAAAGAAATAAGTATTATTATAACATTTATTGATAAAAAATTAAGTAAATTCCAGCATGGCTTGATGACCACACAGTCAGTACAGTTAATGAAGAAATGAAAAGCAAACTTACCAGTAACTATAAATTTCTCTAAAATTTTGTGAATTAAAATTCCAGCTATGATATTATCTAAATAATAGTCTACAGTCCAATAATTAAAGTAAACCTAAGAAATCAGGAACTTTGGATTCCTTCATACAGTCAACCATTTGAATACTCATATTTTGCTATGATTTCTCAATTGACATGCTATTCTCTTCCCTGACTTCTTTCAGTACTTATAGCATCCTTGTGAAATAAACAATTATAATACTTATTTATAAGAGATAAATTAATTCCAAAGTTTAAAAGACACAGAATGACCTAGTAACAAATCTGCAACACTAAAATATGTGTTCTGACTACAAATCTTGTCCATTTCTCTCTTCATCACATATGTACATGTAGTTGGCAGTGAGGTTAGACTGCTATTAGTAATGCTGTGATGGAAGAGGAAAATGATAGAAGGAATCTGGTAGAACACTTATTACACTTTTAAACAAATTAAACTTTGTTTCATTTCTATTTATTGGCAAAGGTTGTAAAGTGAGATATGAAGAGAAAAATTGTTTATCATTGTCTTATGATATGTCAAATTTGTTAGATTAATTAACACCTGGCAGACTGGTGTGGCAAGCTCTTGAGTGTGTTTAGGGGGGTGATAGAGGAATTGCCTTGAATAGTATATATCGTCCTTCACCTGATCTTCTTTGCCATAATTCCCCTGCTGTGGTCCTAAGCCACAATAAACAAAGCACCTTTGCTGTGTCATGCAACTTTAGCATTATATTCCTTCCTTGGAGTCAGCTGACAATAGATTGACTATCCCCAAACTGTGAACTAAATTAAATTGTTCCTCTTTTAAATCCTACATGTTGAATATTGTATCCAGCAATGGGCACTCTGACTAAAACAATTATTTTGTCCACTAAAATGATTAAGTATATTTAAGTACATTAAGGTATCAATAAATTAAGGGTTAGACTAAGTCAATTCAACACAGAGTTACACAGTAAACTACTATATACTTATACTTGCAAATACATGAATTCAGTACCAGTTACACATACATAAAATTCAGCACTATTTTTATCCTTGTATTTGACAAATTCTTAGATCTTTATCACGTCTCAAAGTTAAGGATTTTTATGAATTCAATTATGATTTTGCTAAACAGTTTTGAATATTGTTCTTGTCCATATAAGTATGCTTTGAGTATGACAGTTTCCTCTAACTACTCACCAAGTAAATTTATAAAAAAAAGAAAAAAACACAAAGCAATGAATTAATGTCTTAGCTTCCTACCCTATAGGACATTAAGTTAAGGTAGCAGTCATATGTATTTTTTAAATTTGTTGATTTTATTTATTTATTTATTTACTTGATACAGGGTCTCACTATGCAGCTTGGACTCATAGTGATCCTCCTGCCTCACCCTCCCCAGCCCTGAGATTACAGGTGTGCACCACCACATCCAGTTTCAGTGGCCAGCAAGGGAGCACAGCATGAGGTACCAGGGATCGAACCCAGGTCCTTGTGCTTGCTGGGAAGGCAGTTAGACCACCAAGCTATCTCTCCAGCCCATGTGATGTATATTTACATATATTAAGAATATATTGCAAAGTATTCTGTAATATGTTCTTAAAACTTCATTTTTTTCCACAACTTTAAATTTGTAACTATCGGTATTTTTTTTAAATTATGTTTTTGTACAGTGTAGGATCAGCATACCCTTAGCTTGCAGATCTCTCGGTCTTTCTCTAGTCTCAAGTTTTTTACCATTTCCATGTAATGTTTGCCAATTTCATCCATTTTAGCCTGCAACATTGTCCCCGTGCAAGTCTCAGAAACCTACACAAGACAAGATAATTTTTTGTAATTGTACTGATATAAAGAAAATGTATATCATGTTAAACAGTTTACTAATTACATGAAAACCACATGATTAAATATGACATGAAAATAATAAGAAATTTTCAAATTCTTTATATAACATTCATGTGTCAGTATAAGACCCATGTGTGAGTTCACCTGAAAGTAATCCATGCCATTTTAAAGATAAATATGCTATAAACATTATTTATAGATAGACTGATGATCCTTATATAGGTGTATACCTTAACTAGTGCCAATGCTAGAATTGCAATGGTAAAATTAAAGCAACAGTATATTTTAAACAAATTTTGTTACCTGCAATCTAAGATTTTTATTCTCTTGTTCTAAATTACATTTACAATACTCCAGTTCTTTTAATTTGTACTCCATATCTGATAGTGTATGTCGAAGAGAAAGATTATTTTCTTCTAATGCCTGGCATTTTGAGCTTGAATCTTGAAGTCCTTGCTGTTAAGAAGACACAAATACAAAAGACAATTGCATTTCATTTTTCTCAGTGGAGTATATTTTAATTGATTGACTCAGTCAAATCAAGCAAATATTTTCCATGCCCATTCTCTTACATTCTTAATCTTAACTTTTATGTTAAATCAGCCATGTAATATTTTAGTTTTGCCCCTAGTCTCACTTGACTATCTTGAGTGAAAAGCAATCCATACTAGGTGAATTTTCAGTGTTCCAATTTAGTATTCAATTTCTTGTTACTATTTGACAATATTATAGGCAGTAAGCATGTTCCTGCTTACACATATGATAACTAGCCACTAAGTAAGAATTCAGGACAGAGTGAAGGTTAAGAATGGGTAAGCCTTAGAGATTCTCTATAATTTTCTAGGAATTACCTCTGCTCAGAAATCTATAGAGCTCATACATTCATTTATTTTTCATGCTACATACACAATTTAAGATTTATAAATGCTTTTTAATTAATATATTCCTAGAGCTTATGATATTGAACCTAGATTTTCAGTGTGTATATAATTCTTGTCATCACTCAACAACAGAAATACTTGTGATTACATACAGTTTTTTGTTTAAAGCATGTAAGTTTTATCTGAGAGAGTATTCAGTCATTGCAAAGCCAGTCATTTCTCGTATGAACATATTGTTTCATCATATTTTAATTCCATATTGAATCTAAACTATCATATGCCAGCAACTAAATTGAACCTCTAAAATATAATATGCCAGAAACTGAACATCTAGAAAGCTATTAATTTATCTTATCAACAAAAGCATCAACTTACTTGCTGCTGGCGATTATTTGCTCTCACTGATGCCAAGAGTTCTTCATACTCTTTCATTTGAGATTCTTTGAATGCCAAATCCTTCTCAAGTCTTATCTTGTCATTTTCCAATGACTAAAAGCAGAAGTTATTATTTTTATGATTCAGAATTAGAGAAAGTTGCCAGTAGTCATATAATACAAAGACATGTTTACACTGAAAGATTTACAAAAGCACTTGTTCTATTTGTAATTGCTTAATAAAACAATTCCTGAAATTTAAGCAAAATATAGGTTAAAATGATTGATATTTTTAAAACAGGTAGTTAAAGGGAAGTTTCAGTGGACTAACTCTCAGTGCAATAAAGCAGAACTTTCTAAAATGTTTTAATGTTTTCTTTTGTAACTACTCCTTGTTAATTTCTTCAGGTAGTGAATTTTCAAGTGAAAGTTCAATTATATTCATCAGAGGCAAAAAATGAGTATTGAGACCAGAAACACTTAAAATAGAAAATAGAAAAAATTAAATTCCTAGAGAAAATTTTTTATAGTTATATTTGATGACTAATTAAGAGTATGCTTTATTATACAGAAAAGGGGTAAATTCCAATTCAGCAAGTCAGATTATTCTAGTTCCTCAACCCACTCCCTGGCTTTAAGTATTAACTGCTTTAGTGGCAAATTAAGTAATAAATGCACAATCAACATTCTTTTATTTATATATTGGGGAGATTCTCCTCTTTCAATGGTAATTGACCATTTCAGGAAAGTATATTTTCCATATCTGGTTAAGCAAAATTTGTTGTATTGTATTTTTTTTATTTTTTATTTTTATTTTTTATTGAAGAACAAATAGCAATGAGATAGTCTCAAATCAAATTAACAGGACAGATTCAATAATTAATACATTTCAAATTGTTTTCGTAATGGTTTGTTATCACACAAGGTGCATACGTGATATTCTACTTACAGACACTATTATAGCAGATATCAATGAATTAAGAGAATGTAGCTGTGTACTTATCTTATTTTTTAAAGCTGAATTATAGCACAGTTTCAATAATTCATCCTTTCTATCTTGTTATCTTCCTAGTGGTTGTCCATAGTACTAGAAGCTGACATGATATCCTGTCCAACCATTATCAGTGCAAATCTTGCCTCTCATAGAATTATGCAGAAGCACTGCATATCTATCCTAACTGTACTGTTTATACAAATGCATAATGGTTCTTCCTTTGTACCCCCCTTTTTTTGTCTAGACCTGTCAAATATGGGCACTCCATTGTCATTAAACCATTATAGGTGCCTGAACTCAGCGACACAATCAAACACAGTCCAGCAGTGTATTAATTTTTTAAGTATATTAAATTTCTTCATTTCTGTTGTGAAGTTAAGAAATAGAAAGTATTTGGAAAGAAAGAAAAATAAATCTTACTGTAAGGTCATTTTGAAGATGTCCAAGCTCTTCCCTTATGTTACTGAACGTTGATAGTATTAGCCGGAGTGATTTATCAGACATATCCCTCATCTATAGAAAGAAAATAAATGATGATTTATTTCTACTACAATTTGAAAATAGGTAATATAAGAAAAAGTAATTTATTTTGTATCCTACTGGCAAACACAATTTTATTTATGGTGTGAAAATATTGATATGATATGAAGCATTTTGTTAATAATGTTTTTAAGCAATTCAAGCAATATTCCTAAAGAGATCATGCTAAATATTTGGCAAAGGGATTTATTATGTTTTTATAAGAAAGTATCATTTTTCTCAAAAGATAGAATTCCACCAACAAAGTATAATTTAACTTTTTCTTTAAAATTTAGAATAGGCAGGAAACCTTCAGTAATAAAATGAATTTCCCTATGTTTACAGACAAGGGTATGGGTTTTGCCTAAGGTGAGAAGAATATAATACTAATTAAGTTTAACTTTAAAGTACAAACCATCTCTAATTTTTTTTTTCTTTTTGTGGAACTGGGGATTGAACTCAGGCCCTTGCACTTGCCAGGGAAGCATTTATTCCACTGACCATCTCTAATTTTGAAGATGAGAGAGAGAAATGTTGTATTCTCAGTTGTTCAAAAGTATACTTTTTTATTTTTTTATTCTAAAATTATTTTATTTTATTTTTATTGAAGTAAAAATATACATTTTTAAAACATTAAATAAAATACTTTAAAAGACAACTTTAACTTACACAAAGATGGAGGAAAAATCTTTCTTCCAGTCCTCTTAGTACAAAGAAGCACTGTACATTAAATATAAAATGAATATTGAAATTCTCAGAATGGTGAAAAGAATTGAGGACCACTTAGGACCTTTGAAATAGAGGAACAAGATGATGCATTCCTTGATTTTTTTCTTTTTTGATTTATTTTATATATTATAGACTAGTACAATATGTTCATGTTTATGTAATATGTTTACAGAAAATGTTCAAAGAAGGGGCTGAGGAGATGGCTCAGTGGAATAAGCATTTCCCTGGCAAGAGCAAGGGCCTGAGTTCAATCCCCAGTTCTGCCAAAAAAAGAAAATGTTCAAAGAAAGAACTGTTCAATACATTCTGGATAAGCATCCCCTTTTCAGATAAACAGCTAGTGTGCATGCAAGATTCAAGTTTTAAGTAACATACATGTTTCCCAAACCGCCATCTCTTTATAATACCATATTCCTCTAAAAATATTTAACTTGAAGATTAATCAATGTGTAAGAACAAATATAAAATTTAGACACTGTCTTTACCAGATAAAATTCAATTGTTTTTAGACTGTTTTCCTACAAATACATATACTCTTCTTTTGTAGTCATATTTCCTAGGTAGCTTGATTTATTGCTTCTCTCTTCTTCATGGGAGAAATTGCTGTTCCACTTTTCTTTAGCCATCCACAACTTAGGAAAAGCAAGGAATTTTTGGCTTTTTCATCTCTTCCTACCAGTGCTGGTGTAGGGATAGTATTGTGTAGTGTTTGAAATGAAATAAAGAATAGCAAAAACCATGAGTTAGGGCCAAACAACATTATAGTACTTAGGAGTCATTAAGGGCATTTGACAGTAGAAGGTAACATTTTTAGAATGACTACTTGAATTTTCATCATTTAGTTCAAGTTCTTGATAGTCGGACTAAACTATAATGCAATTGAAGTACAGCTAAGTCTTGTTAAACCTAACTTTCATTTGGAACGTTCTTTTCTCAATTAACAGGCATAATATAGAGTACTTTGTTAATGCTGATCTCACCTGTAGAATATAGCGAATTTGCTGTTTTGTAAACTCTGACAGTCCTTTAGGAATCAGTGATTCAATGTCTTCTGACTGTAAGAAAGAAAGGCTTATCTATTGAAAACATCAATGTTTTTAATTGTATAATTCTTATACAGAATTGTACATAATAAGGCATATTTTAAGGATGTTTAGAGTAACTCTTTAAGGAATAGTTGCTGGAAACACCATTATTCATATTTTTAAGAAAGTAGCTATATTATATACACATGGAAAGGGCCCTGAATTCCAGTTACTTTTTAGAAAAATCTTCAGGCAACCAATTGAATATTTCATTTGTATTTTAAAACAGCAATTTAAGGTTAGGCAGCAATGTAGCTGAGTTATGGAATGTTTGCTTGCCTAACATGCCTGAGCCCCAAATTCAGTCCCCAGAACTGAAGAGCAATTTTCAAAATGGTCCATTAAATTCCATTAAACACATTATTCACAATATATCTCAATAGTAAAAGTATTTTTTACATTATAGGTAAGGTTTTTCTAAACTGTATTTAGTCCAGGGTCTCACTACACAGATTAGACTCTTAGTGATTCTGCTCTTTTCAGCCTCCCAAGCCCTGGGATTACAGGTACATGCTGCCACACACAGTCTCAATCATCCTCTCAGTGCACCCCGGGGGTGGGGCTGGCATAACATGCCAAGGATCAAACCCTGGTCCCTGCACCTGCCTAAGTATGAACTTTAATCTGCTGAGCTATCTGGCTGGTCCAATAAGAAAGATATTTTGGAAGCTGAATTTTAAATAATGCAAGCATTAGGAAATAAAATTAAGTTATTACAGGGTTTATTAATAATTTATAAAGAACTATCATGGTTTCTCAGAGATTATATTATCATGCCAATGTGGGTAAGCTTCATGTAATTTTATTTTATTTTTTTAATTTAAAAATATTTTGGAGGGCTGACCAAATAGCTCAGTAGATTAAAGTGCCTGCAAGCAGGCGCAGGGCCCAGGGTTTTGATCCACTGGCCTACTGTGCAGGCCTGCTGAGAAGATGATTGAGACTAGGTGTGGTGGAGAGCACCTGTAATCCCAGCACTTGGAGGCTGTAAACAGGAGAATCACTATGAGTCTGATCTAGTAATGAGACACTGAACACTCTGTAGACCCTTTTGTAAAATACAAAAAAGAAAAAAATTTTGGTACCAGGAATCAAACTCAAAACCCTGCTCTTGCTAGGCAGGGACTTATAACTTTATGTAATTTTAAATGAGAATTTGAAATAAATCTTTTCAAAAATAATTTAGGATTTACTGAATTATAATTAACAAAATATATTAAAACATATTGAAATTAAGATTAAAAATTGACACCAAAGATTTTGTGTTTTTTCTTGCATAAAAATCAGTTTTCTCTACTTGATCACTTATCCTCTTAAAAGAAATTATTTAAAACTTGCCCATGTAAAAAGTATTTATTTCGAGTTGCTAGCATACACAAGGTTTTGAAGCATATTAAAACTAAATTTGCATTTTCTTTAGTTGGTGCTGTAGATTTTAGTTTTCTAAGGCAGATAATATGTAATCAAGGATAATTTAAATGTTCTGCTAAAATTGAATCCTAAAGTGCCAGCTGATAAAACATTTTTTGTCAGTGACTTTATACCAACCACAAAATTTAAATGATGGCTATATTATTCTAAAGGCAAAATAATGATTATTTCTTTCACCAACTCCTGTCTTAAGTCTAACAAATGTACTCAGTTAAAATGGTATTATTAGTCAAATATCTAAACCTACTATATTTGATTTAAAATATTTTTTTACTTACTGCATCAGTAGATTCAAATTCCTGTTTGCTGTAAGAATAACAAAAGAGATAATCTAAGAAAAATTGTAATCATACGTACTTATGATGCTGTTAATTTTATAGGTATCACATTAATACTGATTAAATTTATAATCACAGATTAAATAAATAATCCTGGCCAAAATGGCACATTTATTTAGATCTGTATTAATTGACCTATTAAAGTGAACATTTTGTATCTCTATATACAAAATAGGGTAGATATGCAGTTACTTTCTCTTAATTCCATGAGAAGAAAAATTTGTACTAATAATGCTTGGATAGGATGTCATGTCTGTATCTTTTACTCTAACTACTACAAAGACAACAATATGCAATGTATTAATTATTGAAACGGTGCTACTATTTGAAACTGACTCATTGCTATTTCTCAATAAAATTAACTAAAAAAAAGAAAAATAAATAATAAAGAGAAAATAAATATTTATTTTAAAGAGAATAAGAAAAAAAGTATTGATAGTAAGCATTAATGTTTAATTCACCAATTTTGTGTAGGCATATCTATTAATCTGAACAAGTTTGATGATGAAAATATATAACAACCATTAACCATTATCAAATTTTTACTCTTGTTTTGAAACTAAAAAAATAAAATAAAATAAACAACATTTAAATAGTAAGATAATAAACTATACAGAAATGCTTAGTATACCTTTGAGGCTAGATGTAGATAGAAGTCCTCAGTGCTTGGCAATAACTACTACCGGGGTGACTGAAATGAAAATAGTCTTTCTGTTTCCACCTAAGTTTTTCTCCTTTTGTTACTCTCATTTGATGCTGAGTCCACATTTTCTCTATTATCTTTTCAAGTTATTTATGCTCTGTTTATTAAAAATCTAAACTTGTACAATAAAAATAACTCAATGTATACTATGGCAATCCTGAAGGGTATTTGAATCTTTACATAAGCAAACTTACAAAAATTATAGTTGGATAATATAATTTATGGTGTTAAAAAGAGCAGTCGGCTATGAGGATTTAGAGGTCCATTATGGAGTCATGTTAAGTGTAGCCAAATGCTTTAGAATTGTTAGCAGTCCTACCAGATTGGAAATTCCTCCTAAAATAGTGAAAATGGGAAAAGATACTGTAACTATTGTCAGGGGCAACAGAGTCTTTTATTTTAATCTACCTGCTATTTCTACACTTAGTTGAAAAATTGGGCTAAAATATATATGATGAATATACTTCTCAAGCAAACAGAACCTGTGTGCCTGTTCAAAGTATGACTTTTTAGTTTTGTTTTTTGAGACAAGAATTCACTACGTAGTCTAGCCTGGCCTTGAACTCAGTATGTATCCCAGGCTAGTCAATTTTATGGCTGTCTTCCTGCCTCAGCCTCCTGAGTGGTGGGATTACAGTAAAGTACCAGGTAGAATAAGACATTTTAGCACATTATCACCTAAATTTACTTTTCAAATAATTGTTCGTGCATATTATATTTTTAACAGAAATAAGTGGGTCATTCATTGCCCAAAACATCTTACATGTATTTATAAAAGTATGTAAGCTAATAAGGAAAAAATGTAATTGTCATTTATCAAAGTCATGACATATGTGTCCAGTTGCTTACATGTATGTATGTATATATGTATGTAGTGCAATAGAAATTTTGGAGAGGTCTAGCAAAAATTTAGTACCTTCTTTTTTAATGTTTTATTGAAGTAATGGTATGTATATATTTGAAGTTAAAGCAAGTTAAAATGAATCACAATGCAGCTTCATTAGTCTTACCTTATTAATAGAATTGTTTAATAATGTTAATGGATAATTTTGTGTTTAAAAATACTAATCTTTATTTTTTCCAATTTCAGTGTCAAGTTAGTATATGCACTTCACTGCCATAGTGTACATTTAGAGGTCATGTGGTGTGTGTCTTTCTATGTATGGCTTATTTCACTTAACACAATGACCTGCAGTTCTATCCATGTTGCCACAAATGGATATATTTGATTTTATGGCTGAACAATCTTCCATTATGTATATGTATCCTATTTTTTTAATATTTTATTTTGTTATTTTTTTTTTTTTTGATGGAACCAGGCATTGAATACATTTGCCAGCGAAGCACTTATTCTTCTGAGCCATCTCCTTGGCCCTATTTTTTAACGTATCCTATTTTTAAATATTCATCATTTGATAGACACCTAGAATGTTTCCATTTTTGGCTATTATAAAAATTCATGCAATGACAATGCATACAACTGTCTTTTTGATATACTAATTTCATTTCCATTGGATATATATCCAGGATTTTTATAGTTATATCATGTTTGTTCAATTTTTATTTTTTAAGAAAACTCTATACAATTTTCCACAATTGCTCTAGTAATTTACATCCTTATCAACATTGTGTAACAGTTCCTGTTTTTCCACATTCTTATAAGCAGTTGTACTATTTTGCCTTTTTACATGCTTATGCATTTTTTAGTTTGCCCAAGAGGCTGATTTTCCTTCCCAATACAAAACCCTATAAAAATTATCTTCTGATCACAGAAGCATTAGCGTGAACTTTGTATAATGATTTTCATAAATGATATTAACTCTTACATGTGCTCAGCTTTTCTCATGTAGTTGTGCCATTAAAGGTATTGGATTTCTTTTGTGAACCTAAACTTTCTCTTTAAAAAATCTAAAACGTGTAAGAATATAGTATATTTGATAGCTCCAACATTAAAGGAAAATACATGTTTATAATACCTTCCTCCAATTCTCTGCAAATGTTCTAATAAGCAGTGGTACAGATCCGTATTCTTACGACTTAGGTCAGCAAGCAACTCTCCAAAATACTTGGGGTCCAATTTTTCAGGGCCATCATCCTGAATTACATCCTGAAACACATATCAATCACAATTATGAAGATTATGTTTTTCTAAATTCACAGATATTTTTATTTTAAAGGAGAAAAGTAAAATTACCTATTAGATCATCAAATGAAACACGTCAGTCAACCTTTTGTGTATGAATAATATATTTTTTAAAATGTCAAGAATTTAAAGAAAATAGCATTATAATAGCATTTTCAATTCTATTAAATTCTATGCAGTGTAATGTTTGAAAAGTTTATTAATAAAAGTCTTGAATATAGGTATTTAAATAAAACTAACTAAATAAAAATCTTCAATTTCCTATTATCAGCAGATGACCTTTTCATCTGCCTCCTATGGAAAAAGAAAATATGAATTACTTGAATTATAACAACTATAAAATAAAAACTTTCATTTGACTTACATATTTCTCAATAACAATAAACTTGATTTATTAGCTTGTCTTTAAGTTAAAAATATATACATATTCAATTCAATGGGTTTTATGTATTTCTTATTGGATTCCTTCCATTTACTATTTGGAATAACTATATTGGCTACTGTAAACATTCCTGTCATGAAAGAGTACAGATATCTCTTTGGTAAATTAATCCAACTTGAATAGAGTAGCTCAGGATCAATTACAGAAATATTCATAAAACTGTGAAACATTTGAAATCCTAGACACAAATTATTATTAATAGAGTCATAGAAAAGACATATTTCTTTGGCATCATATTATTTGGCATCAATATTTTCACTATTATTGGCTACTTTAGCTCTATCCCCAAGATGAATTTTGAAGTAAATAACTTAGGTCATACTTCATTTTAACTTTGATATAACTTGTAGAAACAAATGCAATAAAAACACACTTGTTCTTAAATATACAGATGACAAGTGGTTTAAGTTTGCCCAGATACTTCCTGTCCAATTCATTCTTTAAATGCAAACCATGCATGTTGGGACTAATTCAAGGGTCACAAATTAAACAATGATGACTTTTCTTTTTGTTCTTTATTAGTATATGTTTTCAGTACATAATGAATATATGCATTGCATGTAGTTGGAACATGATACATGTTAATTCTTTTTGTGTTTCCTTGCCCTACCCTCTCCATCTCTTGGTCCCTTTCTCATTTGTAAAAGATCTATCTTCCTGTTTCCAATTGTCTTTTTATTTTGCTCTTTATATTTTTAGCTTCTCATATGAGAGAAATCACATATATGTAAAGTTGTGTGTCTGATTTATTTCATTTATCTTTATGAATTCAAGTGCATATGTTTTTCATAGTAAAATCTTTGATAAGAAAGTTACTTTTGTTAATGTTCTTTATTTTGATTAAGTTTTTGGTTAAGTGAATCCCAAGGTATTTCATTTTCCGCGGTGCTATTGTGAAAGGTATTGTTTCTATAGTTTCCCTTTCAGTCTGTTTGTTATCTGTATAGAGGAATGGTACAATTTAGCTACATATTTTCCTTCGTCACTTTTTTTTCTCCCTTCCTTATTTTCCCCTTCTTCCACCCCTTCCCTAGTTCCTCTTTTCTTTGAAAATTTTTTTCCTATTCCACAATATCTATTGGTCTTTATTTATACTTTTGGTTTCTTACATCAGAAAAACAAGGAGATATTTACACGTGTGTCTGATTTATCTTACTTTATGGTATGGTGTTAAGGTACATACATTTAATTAGAAATATCTTGAACTAATCCTCTTTATGTCTTTTTTTATCAGTTCCTCGCTTGATGGACATTTGGGTTGTTTCCATGATTTAGCTAATAGAAATTTTGCTGCTATAAACATAGATGCACATATATTGCTATGGTATGATGTTTTCAATTCTTCATGGAAGATACCCAGAGGTGAATAGCTAGGTCAAATGGAATGGAGTCACTACACAGATTTCCACAGTAGTTGCCCCAATTTATACAGAAACAAAAAGGCATTCTTTTGACAAATGGCCCTGCCATCATTTGTTATTGCTTGATGTCTTGATAATAGCCATTATTTCTGTAGTGAAATGGAATCTCATGTTAAACATTTTTTCATATATTTATTTGCCATTGTATTTCCCCTCTGAGAAATACATTTTTTGTATTTGTTTTCATTTTAGACAATATTTTACTAAGTTGCCCACACTGGTCTCATACTTGCAATCCTCTTTCCACAAACTTCTAGAGTGCCGATGTTACAAACATGTATCACCACATTTTAAAGTGTTTACTTTTTACACAAATATTCTCCTATCATTTTTCTGCACACTGGTGGACCTTCTAGGTACCTAATTATTTGCAGATATGAAAAATTTTGCCATTAATGAAATTTTGCTTGTGTTATTTCTGTGGTGGATTTAATGCATTCCAAGAATCACAGAGGCTGAGGCATAGAATGATTGAGATCAATATTATATATGTTTTAAATCTAGAAACAGATAAAAGCAAAATGATTTTTGCTTTTTTACTTACTGTTTTTGGCAGGCACTGTGATACAGTTTACATAAAGACAAAATGAGGCAACACTGTATCATAGTTAGTGTATTTTCTCTATAATATATTACCTTCCTAGTTAGGATACGATTTTTGCTTTATTAGGGTAAAAGTATTCAAATTATGTCTAAAATGCAAGTAATATTTTCACTTATCTAGAGAAAAGGTAAATGAATCAAAATTAAAAAATGTTTCTTTTGATAATTGTAGTTAGGAAAATTCATATTTTATGTTTATATTTCTTCTTAGGTTTGTTTTCATTCTACAATTTATAATAACAGTTGAGTAAAATAACTCAGTAAAAAGAGAAATCCAGTTGAATTCAAATGTTTGGGCACATGAGGAATGAGAGATCTAATTCTTACCTATTGTTAACGGTGACAAGACTAGTACTCAGATGAAGTTTTTCTAGTACAAACTGGGGTGTTTCAATTACCAGTATTTTCTGTTAGTAAGATATCTCTTCAAAGCTGCTTACTTTTGTTGGATTGTATTTGGTTGTATTTGATATAGCTTTTAGAGTTGGCTTAAAGCCATGTTATTGACTTAAGAAAACCAAGATAAAAGAATTCCCAAAGAAATATGAGTGCCATTAGCCAGAAGAATTCTGGTACTCATAAACAGAGGCTTTCTTTGTGTGACAATACTGAGCAGACAGGCTACTTGGGATATACATATACTACATATTTACTTATCTACCCAATGAGGAGTAGAACCCCAAATGTCAATCTCAGATAGTAAGTTCATCCATTCACATATAAACAGTAAATGAATACAGATTGCTAAAGAGAGTACTTCCCAAGATAAGAAAAATTTGGTATTTCTTCAAAAACTTAAAAATTGTTACAGATTATTGAGTATGCATCAAGGAGATACCTTCAATCAAATCAGTATTTGACTATAATAATGACCAAGCTATTTAACTCCTTGGCTTTAACTGCAGGTGTGAAGTCCTTGCTTCCTTGCTAAACGTTGTTCTAACAAACTCAAGGAAAAGGAATAATATTAAGGTGTGTAGCCACAGCCAGGAAGGTGGCTCAGTGGAATAAGCGCTTCCCTGGCAAGCACAAGGGCCTGAGTTCAATACCCAGATCCACCAAAAAAAAAAAAAAAAAGTTGACAAACACTATTAAAAAATAAAGAAAGAAAGAAAGAAATAAAGGTTAGAGATGGCTTTTAAAGGAGCCAGGGAGATGGCTCAGTGGAATAAGCACTTCCTTGGCAAGTGCAAGGGCCTGAGTTCAATCCCCGGTTCCGCCAAAAAAAAAAAAAAGAAAGGTTAGAGATGGCTTTTAATAGTCATATTAAAGAAAATCTTTCAGAAATAAATACTTTTCTAAGGAAAACTATGGAACTCACATCACTACTGCCTTGGAAGTTCTTGTCCTAATTTCAGTATGGATATTAAACATATTTGTGGCAGGCCCATAAGATTCTGAGAATAGTAGGTAAAGTTTTCTTCCTAGCCTTTATGTTGTAAAAACTTTACTATACAAAAATGATACTTTTGATTAATTATTATTTTATCAGTGGTAGTGTTTATTGAGCTTTGCACGTAGTAGATAAGAAATTACTGCTTGTTTCAGCTGAGTTATCTGTGTGTTCTTGTATGATATTTTTCAAGCAAGTGCAACTTCAAATTCCATTTTCCCTTCATTATAATATTAGCTAAGTATATTTACAGATAAAATTATAGTATGTATTTCTAGTACAAAACTATCTGAGTAAATAAATCTTTATTTTAGAATTATGGTTGTTGGCCAGGGAGATAGCTCAGTCGTCTAAGCATCTGCCTGGCAAGCACAAGGACCTAGGTTTGATACCTGCTACACATGCCATACTGACCCCAGAAACCTGGACATGTGCCAGCCACTCTGTGCCGGCCATCGAAACCGGGTGTGTTGGTACAAACCTATACCCTGACAGCTATTATGTATCTGTAACCAAAGAAAAGTGAATCAAATGGGAGCCTAATTTATCTCCAAATGTCATCATACCCTTATGAAATTTGCTGACCTATGCTGTATAGGTCAGCTTGTTTTAAAACTTCATTAATGTGGTTTTTCACTGTCATGCAACAGTAAGTTACTGCTCAATTAGATTATGGCACAAAATTTGTTACTTAATATGTTTATGATTTTTAGAGTGTTAGACTACTACTTTTATATAACATGGCATTTTAAGAACTGGATAATCTCCTAAACAAATAGGAAATAGTTGCATACATTTAAAACAAGGTACTTAATGAGAATAAATGTAATTAAGCCTAAACACTATTTAGTACTTAGTTCATAGATACTGGAGATATCTCAATTAAGAATCAAATCTATAGAGAGATTTTTCCATTACATGGAATGCTAAACAAGTTCATATAGTGAGCTTAAACTGTGAGCTCTGCTCTAGTAACATAACCAGGGAATTTGGAAATGCAAATTTTTGAGCCCTCAGAAGTTTACTTCAAGAGACTCCCTTACCTGAATCAAGTATATGCTACAATTTGAGATAGAAGACAAGACACTTGCAGAGAGGTGAAAGGCAGCAATGGAGATTGCAGTATGAGCAGGTTAAGAGAAAGTTAAGATATTGAAGACTTAAGGCCCTCCTGATCCTTAATGTTTCATGTTAACACTACATCATACTGTAGAATCTGCTTATCCTATGTCTTCCATATTATAAAAATTAAACCAATAACTATTTCTGAAGCCCAGATTTTACTTTCCCAAATCTATGGTTCTGTTCACATGATATGTTCTTATGTGGAAATAATGACCATTTTTTAATTCCCACCTTCTCAGCTGTAATAGCTTTCTCATCACTAGGACAAAATTCCTGAAACTTGCACTTTAAAAAAATAGAGATTTATTTGGCTCAGAGTTTCAGAGGGTTCCATTAATATCCAGGAGGTTCCAAAGCAGAAATGTGATAGCAGAAAGGCCTAGTATAAAAAAGTGCCTCAATCTTTGAAAGCCAAGACTGAAAGAGAATGGAAATAACAGAGACAAGAGTATATTCTTCAATGTCATGCTCCCAGTGACCTACCTTCTTCAGAAAATCCTAATGGTATGTTGAACTATGAACTCATCAGTGCATTATTTCATTACACAATCAAATCTCAGTCCAAAAGTCCAACTTCTGAATACATGACACTTTGGGGAGCCATTTTAGATCGAAACGATAACATCAAAAAAACCCTTCTTTGATGTCCCACTTGAAATTGAATTTTTTTTCTTCTATTTCCAAAGTGTGTGGTTCATTCCTTTTTGTGACAGAAAAGTGTTCTTTGCATCATATTTATGAGTTTGCCACTTTCCCCTACTAGGGGAAATAGATTAGTCTTTGAAATTATTGGTATCTGACCAATGTTAATATATGAAAATAACAATTTCATAAATTTAATGAGATGATTCTTATATAGCAATTACTCATTCTTTCAATATAAGAAATTAAACTGAATTGTGTTTTAGAATTATTCTAGAGGCTAATTAGTAGAAAAGCCTCAGAGGCACTCAAAAGTAAGACAAGATTTTTATTTTAGATTTAAAAAAAACATGAATTTTTAAAATCACTTATAGTTCTTTTGACCAATGTGGCCAATGTATATATTTGAAAGTCTCAGTCTTTAGAAAAATCTCATTATGTTTCCTATTAAACAGCTCAAGTTCTTATATTGTAAGTTTGCATCTTTATTTTTTTCTCGCTTTTTTCTTGTAAAAGTTGTCTATGAAAGGGATCAATTTGAGGTAGGAGAAAACACAAATGATATTTGGTGTTCCATTGTTCTAATTATTAGTGCTAGATTTACCAGATTCAAGAATTTTTTCCCTTAACACATGAATAGTAATTGCTCACAAGATTCCACAGTCTTCATAACAAATTATTCACTGAGAATTTTTTTAATCTCAAGGGATTTCTCTTTAACAACTGTTAGTTTCTATTTTATTGACTATATAATAATAGATAAGCATATTTTGCCTTGAGGTAGTATGAGATATTCTTAAATAAAATATGCAGGAAATAATTATTAGTTTGTAAAATGTTAATATTATAGTAATCTTAGGTATTATCATTTCTAATTCATTATTCATTTAAATGCCATACTTTATGAAAATATTTTACATTGTAGTACCTTGGGGCTCATTTTATTTTATTTATTTAATTTTTTTTTTTGTATTTTAAGGAAGGGTCTACAGGGTGGTCAGGGTCTCACTACTAGACCGGACTCAGTGATCTACCTGTTTACAGCCTCCCAAGAGCAGGCCCATTAGAGGTGCACACCACCATGCCCAGTATCAATTGCATCTCAGCGCAACCCAGGGCAGAGCCAGCATGGCAGGCTCGGGGATCACACCTGGGCCTGCTTGCAGGTGCTTTAGTCCACTGAGCTATTTGGCCAGCCTTAAGTTATTCTTTTGAGACGGGGTTTTACTATGCAATTTAGACTGGCCTCAAACTTGCAGTGACCCTCAGCCTCCTGAGTTCTGGGGATTACAGACATGTACTATGAGGTCTGTCAGGGCTCACTTTAGAACTGAGGATCAGCTAATAATTATATTTATGTTAATAAAATCATATGTCCCCACATAGATTTTATGTATTATTGAATCTGAGTTGCTTTTTTTTTTTGAAGAACCAGATGTTGAACTCAGGCCCTTGTACTTGCCAGGGAAGTGTGCTTATTCCAATGAGCCATCTCCCTGGCCCCTCTGAGTTGCTTTCCTTGAGAAGAAATAAAAGAATTTATTTTAAAAATGCTACAACAAAATGCAAATATTAGTGGTATAACTTCACATTATTTTGATGAAAATATAATGTACTAATAAAAATAAAAAGTGAAAAAATTTGAAAGAGCACCAGTACCAAAAAACAATTTATATTGTGCACTATGCACGATGGAAGAGAGATGTATAAAAGAGTAAAATGTGTAATATAGCTACTTGTATACTGGTATGAGAAGGGTTTAAGAATGTTATTTACTTGGACAAGGCATCAACTGATCTTACCTGCTCTGGTATCTGGCTTGATCCACCAAGGCAAAGTTCATTTCCAATGTTTGTAGAAGTTGAATCACTTTCTGTAATGCTTTTTATCTGTTGGCTAGAATGGCACTGCTGACAGTGTGAAGAGTGGGTTATCGGGGTCTGTTGGATAATGTGATGATGGCAATGAACCTGAGGATAGCATTCCTGGAACATATACAGATGTAATAAATAACTACTGGGAATAAATAATGTGAATGAAGAAAAACAACTAAATACATGGTTAAGAATTCTATGTATTCTTTCACATAATAATTCCAATCTTAGACTTTGTAGTTTTGATTAGTAGTACATTATTTCTCATATTATTTCATTGACAAAATTTGCACTGAATTCTGTTTTCATTGGACAAGGCATCTATGACCTTCCAAATACTTACCTCTATAGGCCAGGGTGGTACATGTTCTCATGAAATTAGTATTCCAATTAATTTAGCCCTATAACTACAACAAATATTGATAAATCTTTGATGACTCAACAAGTACTTTAGTATCTAAATATATAATAACATTATACTATTGAAGGTATGCAAATATAAAATTAGATAGTACTATAATGCAGTAAATTTGAATGCCTCGGGGTATATTAGAGACATGGGTAGGGGCAAAGTTCTTAAGATAAACTTAAGATAAAGATTGTAAACCATTTAGCCGGGCGTGGTGGCACATGCCTGTAATCCCAGCACTCGGGAGGCTGAGGCTGGAGGATTGTTGTGAGTTTGAGACCAGCTTGAGCTACAAAGTGAGCTTAAGGCCAGCCTGAACTGCATGGTGAGACCCTGCCTCAAAAAGACAAAAAAAAAAAAAAAAAAAAAAAAAAAAAAAAAAAAAAAAAGATTGTAAACCAATAATTGGTGCTACAGATCCAGAAAGCATGGATTCTATATTGCAACTCTAATTATAGCACTTATTCTGTGATCCTGAGAAAACTGTGCCTATGTGTACATATATGAATGTGTGGATAAATGCCTTTACAAGCCTCACTTTTAGTTGTAAAATGAGACACAGTATAAGTTTTATTGTGTTGTTATAAGTGAATACAATATTTGTAAATTACACAGTATAAAGTAGGTTTGTAATAGATCTTCATCACTACTATTGTAATATAATCACTGTTATCATCATCAACTTTATTGTTTTTTTTTTTTTTTTTTTTTTTTTTTTTTTTTTTTTTTGTGGAACCGGGGATTGAACTCAGGCCCTTGTGCCTGCCAGGGAAGCACTTATTCCACTGAGCCATCTCCCCGGCCCCATCAACTTTATTGTTGACCCCAGTAATTTTGACCCTAGGACACAAAAAACATATTCAGAAAAACATGATTTATTTTATCTAACAGCTAATAAATTATAAACAGAGCTTATAATTTCTAGCTTAGAATTCTTCTGGATATTAGATTGAATCTATAGGAACTCAGACTATTCTGGAATTTGTTTTTTTAAACCACACCTTTGGTATCTACTTTTTATATAACATTGTTTTTTCTATTAAATGTATAGCAGAAACCAATAAAAGGCAATTATTATTTCAGTTTTGAGGATTATGGTATACTTGAATAGTTTGTTGTTCCTCTACATTGACAAGAGGCCCCTAGAAGCCTGCTTTCATAGAGAAAATAGAATCATAATGGTATATTCATGCACAAATAATTAACTTTTAAGTATAAATTCAATTCTGTATTTCCTGAGGACTGTAAAAATTTGACTAATATTAAAATAGTACAGTACTTCATATTTTAAAATGTTATAACTTACAGGCTCATCATGTATAATGCACTTTACAAGTGAACTTACATTGTCATTTAAAATTTTAGAATTAATCATATGATGCCAGCAAATTTTGTACAATTTTGGAGGAGATTAATGTATTATCTCTTCTTTTTTAATACAATATTTCTTTATTAATGTGAAAAGGTATGCATCATGAAGGATGCAAATAAGCACAAGTACAAGAGCTCTATTAAAGGAGATCCTTAGTTATTTTATGTCCTTAGTGATAATATAATGTGCAGAATATTTTTTTATTCAAGAGAATATGTTAACAAAGATCTTTCTGTCTGACCACACTCATAGAAGCTTACCTGAAGCCAAGCAAAACAATCTCCAGAAGAAAGGAGGCAAGTTCAGCGGTCAGTGTGGATCCCCCTCCCCCACCCTAACAAATTCTCTGCATTTGTGCAAGTAAATGGAACAGCACACACACTGAATTGTGACTGAAATACTGGAAAACTAAGAGACTCTATGTTTATGGTTTTGTATATGTTTTGTTTTCCTTTCTCTTCTTTATTTTTATCAACACAATAAATGGTTTTGACTTTCTCCCGGTTTCTCTCAATCTTCACTTATACTTCATTATCTCATTGTTTTTCACAAAATGGAAAATATTCTCCCAAACCTCTTATCCCGCAGATATAAAAATAGTATCAAGAAAGTCCCATCTATGTGAAGATAGAAAACTGGAGTGATTAATCTACAAAACAAAGAATACCTGCTGTCCAAACCCAGGAGCCAGCCATACAAGGATATTCCCTATATACTTCAAATGGCTCATCACCCTTCTCAGACAGTAATTTTATATCGTGGGCTTTCAGAACTATGAGACAAATTTTAGTTGCTTTAAACCAACCAGTTTGTGATATATTGCAAAATTCAAGTGATCTTGATATATCACCCTAGTTCAAAAATGTCTAAGAAACAATCCCTTAATTTAACTGGGCTTGGAATGCTTGTATGAATCAAGCAGAACATTGTAAACTCTCTGTTAGTTCCAAAAACAATTGAATAAAGGGCTTTGGGCTCTGGATGTTATGTAATTACCATGGTGATGCTATGATTTGGTACTGTATACTTACTTTTTGCATTAAGCTTAATAGAATTTTGGAATGGGACTTGAAACTCTTATAGTTTTCTAGATCCTTCAGAATATACATTGTTTTACATTATCTTTTCATAGATAATTCATTTAAAATTTATACTGAAAATCTAAGATAAAAATTGTTTTAAATTATTTTTTAGATAAAAACTAGTTTAAAATGAAATATACAGTGTGCTAAGATATTTACAAAAAAGTACAGATTCTACCCTGGTGATCTTTCCTAGTACTTGAAAATTGAATGGTATTACAACTTTATTCAAATTATCATAATTCTAAATTTTATACTGATGAGATGTTTTTAAAATGTTATTTACCTGATTTATATTTGGTATTTTTGCTTTTCTAATTTTTTCATATCTATATTAAAATATTCACAATTGAAATTTTATAACTTTGAAAACGCATACTACTTACTTGATCTGTATTTAGCTTTTCTACTTTTCTTATTGTCTTCTCATAAATAACATTATTTCCTGGGAAGAAATGGTTTCCTCTCATGAATGGAGACAGTGGTTCCTATGAAGACAGTAAAAATTTTTTAATTGTATTTTCCAATACACCTTAAAGTAAGCAAATACCAAATCTCCAATATCCTTTGAGGTAGTAGTAGATTTCATCAGGAGAATGGAATGACATCTGAATAATGTTCTGATGGATATAAGGAGGTAGTAATATATATAGTCTACTTTATTGAGGAGAACAATCCGGATATCTCTCTCTTTCACTAGATCTTTTGGGGAGGTTGAGAGGCAATAGGAATTTTTCTCTTGTGTTCTAAGGCAAGATATAATTTTTCCTCTAAGGTGGACAAACATAAGGTCAACTTCATTTACAATGGGTTCACTAACAAGTTTCTATGAAAAATTATCAGGGAAATGCAAAACAAATATAATTTCAGAGCTACTGAGCCATGAAGTAAGTAGAACTATATGAAAAATTTTATTTTCAGTACTCAGTTTAGCTACCCCTAAAAGTATGTAATTGTGATTCTTATCCAGGTTGAGGATCTCAGTATAACTGTTTTTAAATACTAAGAATAGAGTAGAAGTTTTAAGAGGTAGTGTCTCTGTGTAATCAACTAAAGTGCTGTAGGAATATTCAATTGCTTAGAAAATACCAGGCACTTAAATAAAGGCTGGTGACATGTCCAAATCCTGACTGAAACCAGAGACAGACTAATAAGAATATGCTCAGAAGTCTAAAAATAAATGTGACATGTACTACAACATTTTCCCTTTGGTTTTCATTTAAATCGTGTGTCATAAGAGCTAGGGTTGTTTTGTTTGTTGATTTGATAGAAGAATCATATTCATTTATTTCATAATATAGGAAAACAATATAGAAGTGGTTACAACCAAGGGCATTACCAATCATGTGTTTAGGACCATTTTAAAATAAACAAAAATTACTAACATATTTGAAGTGTACTGTTGTAAATAATTTTAGGATAATTGGAATAAACACTGGTTGTTTAAAAGGGAAGATACTGTTGAGCCAAAAGTTGCATGATCCTGGCATCCAAGTTTTTTTTTTTTTTTTTTTTTTTTTTTTTTTTTTTTTTTATGGCATCCAAGTTTGAATAAAGGATATTTTAAGTGGATCATCCTTGGGTACTGTGCTAAAACAAATGTGTAAGTGACTAAGTTTTACTAGTTGCTGAAATAGGAAAAGATGGATTATATTTAGAAAGTTTGCCATAAAATCTATTGTGTTTGTTAGCTATTTTTAAGAATCTATTTAATTATTACATATAATCATGTAACACATATTTCAGTACCTTATTAGGAGTATGTATTTTGCTAAGTGGTATGAGTCATACAAATATGAATCAGACTTATCAGAAATATTTGATATTGATTAGATATCATAAAACTTGACAGACAACTTAATTTTTTGTACTGTCCTCAAGCTAAAAGTGGTACTTAGATTTTTATTATTTATTTATTTATATTTTGGTGGAACCAGGAATTGAACTCAGGCCCTTGCACTTGCCAGGGAAGCACTTATTCCACTGAACCATCTCCCCATCCTCTTATTTTGTTTATTTATTTGTTTATTTTTTATTTTTTTGACAGTACCAGGGGCTGAGCTCAGGCCCTTGTACTTGCCAGGCAAGCACTTATTCTACTGAGCTATCTCCCTAGCCCAGTACTTAGATTTTTAAATGACGGTAAATTAAAAATATCCAAGGACCTGCATATCTTGAAACCATAAAAATTTTACCATTTGGGTCTTTACAGGACATTTTGTAAATCCCTGATCTAGATAACAAAAGGTGACAAGTGCCAGTAGAGGAAGATAAAAGAACTTACAGGATAGTGTTCAGAGGATGAAAAACTGTGATATATCTAGTAATGCTCAGTTGCACACTTAGATCAGAATATCTTTTAAATGAAAGTTAATGAAAGAAAATGGCATTCTAAGTAAATGAAACAAATGAATTCTAGTTTCCATGTTTAGAAAAATGTAGGTTATATGTAGGGGATATGTTTGCAGATAAAACTTAGCTTTGTAAGCTACAATAATGTAAGTTTTGTGAAAGGGTACCTGAAATTAACTGAATATATTTCAGGAAGATTAATAAAGGAAATGGTAAATAGAGCAGTTATGATATTATAATAAAAATCAAAGATAAAGTTTTTCAAAGATGATTCTGAGATCTTAAACCTGAGGAATCCACTGCATGGCAAATTGCTCCAACAGCAAAAACATAAAAACAATGAGTTTTATGTGCTTATTCTGGGAATCTAAGATCTAGTTATCCAATTTCAAGGCAGTCAGCTCTAATTCTCTGATTCATATTTACAGTCCTCTTAACACATGTTAACCACTTTAAATATATTAAAGAATTTCAAAGAACTACCAAAGAGATTCTAACAAAAACATGTACGTCAATGGTTAGAGCAGTGGCTATCATGTGCCACACCCTGAGTTCCATTTACAATACTTGATACATGAACATAAGAGTGCAGCTGAGCAATCAGGTCTACATGTCCATACAGCACCGTAGAAAGTACATGTTTGAAATTAAGTTTGGAGTTCAAGGCTGTATAACTAGTTTTCATGACCCCTTACTTAAAAGTGGTCTAAAAAGATAAGTGAAGACCAAAGACAGAATGAGACAAAACTGAAAATCAAAAGACAAAAATGTTACATAAATTAAGAGGAGCAATTTTCAGGAAGATGTAGGAAGTTGAATATATAAATGCTTCAGAAATGAGAACTATAATGTGGATTGGATTTTGGACTAAATCAGTGTGACTAAATCAGGTCTAATGGGGAAAATGTTATTTTTGTTCTTCCTTCAATGTCTACGTGCTTTGCAAGCTTAGGTAAGACATTAACATTGTCTGAAATCCGGTATGCTAATCGTAGGGAATGTAAGGTAATGTTTCTTATGTCAAGCCAAATAATGTACATTAAGATACCTTTTTTTATATTTTCAACTGAAATGTCATTGATTTTTACTAAAGTAGCCTTAATATTTATTTGTTTGTTTGTTTGTTTATTTATTTATGTATTTTTTTGGTGGAACCAGGGATTGAACTCAGGCCCTTGTGCTTGCCAGCACTTATTCCACTGAGCCATCTCCCTGGCCCAGCCCTAATATTTAAAATACACATTGTATTTAAAATATTTTTTAAAAATCCTACTATAACATTTGTAGGTTATTAAGTTTAAAATGTATAAAGTAGGTTTATTGAGCTAACAATTTTATAGATTTTGAATACCACATAATAAATCAGATCATTGCACGAAAATGGGTGATACAAAATTTTTTCTTAAATATAAACACATTTTCTAAAAGGGAGAACACAAATACAGTAGGAGCATAAAGATTTCTTCTTTGTAAATTAGTTTATGGGCAATTACTGTTTTTAAAAAGAAAGTTGACTTAAGAACCTACATTTCATTTTTAAAAGGCTTACTGGGTCCTAGGGCTGGTGAGATAGCTCAGTGGACTCAGAGACTGCCTAGGCAGGAGCAGGGACCAGGGTTCGATCGCCGGCGCTGCATGCCATGCTGGCCTCATCAGCAGGCATGCTAAGCTGGCTGAGAGAAACCATGGTGGTGACCACCTGTAATCTTATCTCTGTGGAGGCTAAAAGCAAGGGGATCACTATGAGTCTGAGCTGTGTAGTGAGAACCTGTACCACATACATAAAAAATGTTACTGGGTCTTATTTGAAATGACTTACTTTAAAAATTCTCAGATTTAAAATGTTATTATTCCCCTAGCTTTATGAAAGTAAAAGCAAATACTTATATGAATATATCATTCCAAGCAAAAACTTAGCAGAATAACTTTGGATTATTGAATGTTTTTTTTCCATTTGTGTATTTGGTACAGGATCTCAATAAGCAGGTTGGATTCCTGGTGATCCTCCTGTTTTCAGCCTCTCAAGTGCTGGGATTACAGGTGTGCCACCACACCCAGACTCTGTCAGGGGCTCAACATGTCCCAGGGTAGGGTGGTGCAGCATGCAGGTACAGTGTTTTATTTCTCAAAAAATAAGATGCTACAGGGCTCAATGGAATGAGCGTTTTGTTCAACCCCTAGGACTCAAAATAAAAAAAAAAGATTTTAAAGTATTGGTGGCTTCTTTTCTTCAGTCAGAACATTTGCATTGGAGCCAGTTTCAATCTAAAAATTAACAGGTGTCACGGTGGTTGATCTTATCATTTTAATTGTTGCTTTTAGAACTTTAAAGGAGCATTTTCACATCTAACAAAGTATATAATCCCTGATATTCACTTTACTCTTCCCAGGCCACAAAACTGCTGAAGAGAAAATTTGAAGTGTTGTTCATTACAAGTTCAAATTATCAAGCTCTCAAATTTCAAATGAGCTCCCAATCTTTAAGCATGCTGTATTAATCAAATTCTATAAGTCTTTTCATTTTTCTGAATCCCCTGTTTTCGTGCTCCCTCAGTTCTGCTATTGACGGAGAAGACCAAAGCAACTAACCATATGATCTCTTCCATGTTCCCCCATACTGTACAAATCTCTCTTCAGTTTCTATTCCTTATACTTCATCAAAGAGAAAGACATATATTTTTGTTTTCCTGAAATCGCTTCTGTGTATCTGCAATCCAATTTCTTTAGCCTTCCTTTCTACCTTTCTTTGCCTCTATATACCACACTCCAAGGGTCTCTAAGATTTGGTTTTCTATTCTTTACCTAGCATGACACTTCTTTCATTTAACCATTATATTTTACAAAAAAGTAGTCCTCACTCATTTCCTCTTTTTTGTCAATGATTTATTAGTATGTGTTTTCAGAACACCATGAGAGTGTGTTCCTATGTTGTCTTGATAGGGCTCCACAAGTACTGTACAATAAAATTAATTTCTCCAATATTGCCATTGTTTTCTTAATGATGACCTGAATTTCAAACCTCATACTACATTGCCTTTTGGCCATTTGAGATTTTTGACCACTCCCTTTATATTTGTAATAAGTAATGAGATTATACTCTTTTTTGACAATACCATTTCCTACAGTGGCTCTTTCTGTGACATTAAATTAGGCACTGTTCATGGTTATTTCTTTAAATAGTTTAATTGGACTGGACAAATTGCTGAGTGGTTAGAGCACCTGCAAGCATGTGCAGAGACCGGGGCTTCAATCCCCGGGATCTGCGGTGCAGGCCTCATCCCTGGGGCATACTGAGAGCAATTGAGACTGGGCGTGGTGGTGCATGCGTATAATCCCAGCTCTTGGAAGGCTATAAATAGGTGGATCACAGTGAGTCCAATCTAGTAGTGAGACCATGAACACCCTGTAGACCCTTCTCTAAAATAAATATTTTAAGTTTTTTATTAGTGTATGTTTGTAGTTCATAATAATTACAACTGTACTGGGAAATTGGTACAAACATATCTCAAATTTTCTCACTTCTCCTTCCTCTCCTCTCTAACCCTTTTCAGTAGTTCGCTACATTTTTGAAAAGGAAAATCTTCTGCACAGCAAGGAAAACCACTAACAGAGTGAAGAGATAACCTTCATAGTGGGAAAAAATTGCCAGCTTCATTTTGAGCAATGTACTAAAATTTAGACTATATAAATAACTCAAAAAATTAGATGCCTCCAAATTTAAAGACCCAATTAAAAATGGTCATCTGAAATTACTAGCGATTTCTAAAATGAAGAAATGCAAAATCCAATAAATACAAAAAAAATTCCAATAGTGCTAGCATTTGATAAATGCAAGGTAAAACAACACTGAGATTCTATCTTACTCTAGATATAATGGCTACCATCAAGAAATCAACCAATAACAAATGCTGGTAAGGCTGTGGAAAGAAAGAAACAAGCTCTTCTCAACTATTTGTGGGACTGTAAACTGATATAATCACTATAGAAATCAATATGGAAATTCCTGAAAAAATTAAAGTAAAAATTACATTTGGCTCAGCTAGTTTACTTCTACATATATTCCCAAATGATTTAAAGACACCATACTATAGTGATGTATGCCTACCCATGTTTATAGCAACACAATTTATAATAGATAAATATTGGAAACACCCAATATGTTCAGCAACAGTTTAATGGATGAAACAGTAGTACAGTGTTTATATCAAATGCAGTACTTTTCTGTCTTAAAAAAGATTAACTTCAGTCATTTCTAGGAAAATGGATATAACTTGAGGCCATAACACTAATTGTTAAGTGAGGTAACTCAGAGACACCAGCTTAAATATATCATGGTTTCTCTTGCATGAAAACAAGATATCTATATATAATAGAAGATAGATAATCGACAAAGAAGAAAGAAAATGTAATCTAGTATGAACAATGTATCTAAAAGTATACCTCAACTTACAATTGTTTTATATGCTTACATATTCTTTGGCCTATGAGTCTTTTTCCATCTGTATATATGATAACTGACTTCCTAAGGCCTTATAAATAAATAAATCTAATGTTGGAAATATAGAAGGAGGGTGGAGACAGGGGGAAAATAAGAGATTGAAATGTGTTATGCACATGTACCAATTTCCTACAATAAATGTAATCAATACATACTACAAACATATACTAATAAAAATAAAAATATTTGAAATAAAAAAGTATCTTTTTTATTCATCTTTTATTTTGTTCCTTCAAAGTATTTATAATTTGGGTTTCTCATGTAAGATAAATCATGTGATATTTAAGCTTGTGTGTCTATTTTACATAACAGTATAACCTCAATATGTATCCATGTGTTTATAAATAATCCCACTGTATCCATTTTTTTATGGCACAGTAGTACTCCATTACACATAAATACATTTTCTTTATCCATTCATCAGTCAATGGACATATAGGCCACTTGCAAGATTTAGTCATTGTTATTTGTACTGCTATAACATGAGCATGCATATATCATTATAATATTTTTAAGCCTTTCAGGAAGATACCTAGAAAGCAAATGGCTGGATAAAGTGGAACTACTTTTAGTTTTTTTTCTGAAGAACCTTCGTGCAGATTTCCAGTTGTTCTAGTTTACATTCATGAGAACAGAATAGAAGAGTTCATTTTACCTCACAAGTTTCTAACATTTGTTATTTGAATTTTTCTTTTTTTAATTTTTTTTTAATGTATGCTATACAGGGTCTCACTATGCAGCTCAGACTTGTAGTGATACTCCTGCTTTCAGCTTCCCCAGTGCTGGTATTACAGGTGTATGCTACCGCACCAGGTCTGGGTGCCCAGCTCAGTCCACCTGGGGGTGGGAATGGCACAGCATGTGGTGCTGGGAATAAAATCCAGGTCCCTGGACTTGCCTAAGCAGGTGTTTAGACTGCTGCACTATCCTGAAGCTCTTGTTATTTGGTTTCTTAATAATTTTGTTTCTAAAGATGAATCTCAGTGTTGTTTTACTTTGCATCTCTCTAATGGCCAGATGTATTAAATTATTTTCATGTGTTTCTTGGGCATTTGTACTTCTTTTTCTGAGAACCATCTATGCATTTAAGATGTTTTTCATTAATTAAGTCTAATTGTGCTGAATTCTTTACATATTCTATATAATACTCCTCTATCAGAGGAATAACTGACATTTTTCCCATTATTAGTTTTGCCTCATCAGTTTACCTTTTCCTCTGCTTTGTGCAAGCTTTTCCATCAGATGTAATCCCTTTTCTGAGTCATTTTCACTGTCATCTGAATATCTCTTCAAGTAGCACAAACTGTATTATTTCAAACAGATCACACAATTTAGCTTTTCTTTCCTCTCTTTTTTTAATCTTTTCAGTTGGAGGTCTATATTTCTAAGGCCGCAAGATGAAATGATCAACTTTTACCTTATCTTTTAACTTTTACTTTTTAAGTCTCCATATGAATATGTCATCAAATCTTATTAAAGATCTACTTAGAACTGATGCCAGAAAAGAATGTAGTAAATTCAGAAGGCCATAGAAAGTCAAATTTTTTAAAGATTTGCTTCTTTACAGTAAATGAATAATAAAAGTAATGTTAATCATATACCTTAAATACCACAATAAATTTTTCCCTTATTTCCCCCAGTAAATGTGTGACCATATATTTTATGTAATTATTTGTGGATATGTCTTATTTCCTGATGGATATTATAAGCTCCTTTGGTTTTGAAAATATATCTTATTTCTTTATTTTTAGATGAAAAATGTATAATCTTATTATAGCAGGGGCTCCACAACTGGAAAACTAATGAAACCACTAAATACTACATTTGATTTTATCCACTGGTAGGAAAAAATATTTTCTTCATTTCTGGTCAGGCAACAAATAAACATGCATAAATCATTTGACTGAAATGATGACAAATAGAATAAGGAACACCAGAAGAAACCAAAAATTAAAAGCTGAACAGAAATAGCAGAAAATTATAAGGAGAATAATAGCTTAAGATGAATTTAATTACAGGGAGAAGAATAAAAGATTAGAGAAGCTGAGAGGTGAAAGGGAAAATTACTATTTAAGAGATCCAACTTATAAATATTATAATTAAACTAGCATCTTCCCCCAATTGGATTTTTAAAAAAAGCAAAGAAGAAAGAAAGTAAATTTATAGAAATGAAATATATGTAGATGGAATCTTCAAGCTATATTGGTAAAGCAGTTACATACTTGTTTGTTAACAAAGCATAATGCTTAATATTTGTTTTCTTTCTCAATAAAATAATTAAAAGCTGAAGAGTACCTAATTTTCCCTCAATACTCTGCTGGATTTTCCTGAGATATTGTTTTGGTTTTAGTGGAACACAGCCCACAATAATCAGTGCTTTCAGAGTAAAGCCCAGTTTCTCAGATATGTCATATACTTTCAAATACACTTGTAATTTCCCTTCCTTTGTAATTATACTATAGATAAAAGTAAATGTATGTAAGTATTTGGCAACTAATTCACCTCTACCATCAATTAACTTTAATTTATAATTGTTTTTTCTCCCATCTGTGTTAAATTCAGTACCAATTCTATCACTTTGATACTGAATTTTTCACCAGTTAAGAATTTATATTTTGAGAATTTTGGAACCTTAATTTTGTTCAATGCTCTTACCTCTGTTCTTATGTAAAATTATGTCACATAGCAGGTATGATGGCTTAAATATTAAGTATCCTATAAAGATTCATAAACTGAGACATTGATCCCCAATGCAGCAATGTTCCAAAGGGAGACTTAGATGCATCATGAAGGCAGTAACATAATGTTTTTAGCTGAATGGATTTTTTGAGGAAAGCGGCTTACTTGGGGATACCTCTTTCTTCCTGGATGCCATGAGTTGAACACCTACTTTCTACTATGGAATTTCTACCTGGGAACCAGTGAACTATGGATGGAAATGTTTGAAATGCAAATAAGCATTTCTCCTTTATGTTGTGCATTTAAGGTGTTTTGTCCAACCAATAAAATGTTGACTAGTATGACAGGCAGTTTATAAATGTTCATTGAACATATGTCTGAATATCTGTGTACTTTTGTTTTCCTACCTTAAAAAAGATGATTAAATAGGATGGAATATGTAAATTGGCTAGTATGAGATGTAGCAAATATATGCTAATTTTTCCTATTAACTAAAAAAATAAAGATTTGATAACAAAGCAGATTGAAATCCAAATGATTTGATATTTAGTGTTTCTCAACACATCCTAGACAGGCACAGCAACTTTTACATTATGAATAAAACTACAGTATTAGAATTAACTCTGAAAACCAGAGGTATGAAGTGGGTCATATACCTTAGTATGCATATCCCCCAGTTTGTATGTGAAAGAAAGAAAAATAGGAGAGGAAAAAGGCGACAAAAGCATAAAGCAATTAATCAAATAAGAAAAAGAGATACATTGTGTTTTCACAGGCCCTTTTTGTATCCACATATACCCCTCTACTCATTTTAGATTTGTTGCTTAAATATTAAGTTCTTTATGAAAAGAAAGTATTGTTTGATTTGTTATGGATTCACCTTTGTGTTTTTACATGGTATATAGTTTATATCTGAATGTCCACATAAAGCCTTATGGGATCATAGGTGGGACCTTTGGATAAGGATTGGGTGGAAGGGCATTATAGGCAACTTACTGCTGGAAGGTAAAAAGAGGTTAGTCACAATAGGCATGGATAGAAGGTGATATAGCTCCTTCTTTCCTCCTCGCTCTATACTGGTCTACCATGTAGTGAGCAGCTGTCCTCCACCATGCCCTTGTGCCATGTCAAACTATCATGGAGCCAGCTGACTGAACAGAAGTGTAAGCAAAAATATATCTTCCATTAAGTTGTAGGTGTCATGTATAGAGTCTCAGCAATAAATAAGTGACTAAGACAGATTTTGGTATCAGAGAAGTGAGATTGTTGCTGTGATGTTAGCTGACCATGTGGTTCAGAAATCTTGGAAAGTGGGAGAAATTTCAAAAGGTATGGAGATATTGGAGAGGAAAGTGCTATGAGGTTGAAGGGAGAGGTTGATGAGAAATTTTGTTCAAGGCTCAAGACTAGAATAGTGTTAGAAATGGTAACCAATGGTAAAGACCAGGCTAAGAAGGTTTCACTTGGGAGCAAACACTCCATTGGCAGTTGGACTCAAGCACATGTGTGTTATTCTCTGGCAGAAAATTTGCCTACATTTTTCTCATGTCCAGAGACTTTGTGGGAGACTGAGATAAGAGGCAGCAAACTAATTAATCTGGCAGAGGAAATTTCACAGCAGTCCAACATTAAAGTAATAACATGGTTACTGTTTACCACTTTTAAAAAACATCTACTGTGGGAAACAGTAGCAAGATGCCCATCTATAAATTTCAAATTTTGGCAGAAAGCGTAGTACAGATGAAGGAGAGCGAAGCTTGTTGGTGAAAGTATTAGCAATGAAAATAAGCCAATTACTTTACAAAAGAGTAAGAAAGATAACTTAAGGGCTCATGAGGAACTAGCAAGGCCCTATTCTTTTCTAAAGCGTATTTGATTGTTTTTTAATGTATTTTGGTTGTCTCACTATGTATCTTGGACATGTGGTGATCCTCCTACTTTCAGTCTCCCTAGTGCTGGGATTACAGGTGTGTGAACTCCTGCTCCCAGACTCTGGTGGGCTTATCCAACCCTGGGGGCATGGCTCGCATGGCTTATGATGCCAGGGATTGAACCACAGTCCCTGTGCTTGCCTAAGCAGGTTCTTTAGTCTGCTGAGCCATCTCACTGGCTCTAATCCCCTATTCTTTGAAGCTCAAATTTGCAAAAGTGTAAAAACTTTGCTTTCAGAAGAGAGCCCCAGAGCACGGTGCTTAAAATGGACCACATAGGAAATTTGGGATTCAGTTCACATCCCTCAGCTATCCAAGTACTTGGAAACCTCTGCAGCCATGCTACTGCTCAACTTGGTGACAGACATTGTCACTGTCCACAAGGTGTTGCAGAATGCAGGCATGCATAATAACAAGAAACATAGAATTGGGAAGGCTTTCACCTAGATTTCAGAAGAAGGTCTGAGGGCCAGCCAGTATGCTCTTGAGAAGGTAGTGTGTGAAGTTGTAAGAATGAAGCCAAAAGGGCCAGGGAGATAGCTTAGTAGAATAAGTACTTTTCTGTCAAGCACAAGGTCCTAAGTGCAATCCCCGGTACCTCAACAAAACAAAAAATACAAGAATGAAGCCAAAGTACAATATAGACCCCAGGATGTTGAATGAGCCAGAAACATGGATTGTTGAAGGGAAATCACAATGAATATGCAAACCTAGCTCAAGGGAGAAGTCAAGAAGTGCACAGCCATCAGCAATGTCATAGGGGCATAGCCACCCAAGCCCTGTGGAGCTCACATATCATGGCTGTGACTTGTCTTAGTTTTCCAACAAAGAGCAACATAATTTAATGTTTTATGCTTCTGAGTTGTGGTCTTGCTTTGATCTGATGACCCCTCAATGGGAAATTTATCTCTGTCATTTATGCAAACAATATTTAACTTTCTTTTTTATTTTTACATGAAATCACAGGTAATAGTTTATCTGAAATCTCAGAAGAGAGTTTGTACTTGGGATTTTCATAATGCTGAAACTCTTAGAACTTTGGGAACTTATACAGATAGAATAAATGGAATTTGTATAAAGAGGTGTTCATACATCTTTCAATGTCATGGCAGAATGTCATGCATGATTTGTATCTACGTGTCCTACTAAAAGCTTTAAGTACTTTATATTTCTTATGTGGTCAGAGAAGTCCCCTCAGGGTTTATCTTGTAGTCCTGTACATTATTCTGTAGATCATTTGTCTGTGTCATCCATGTGGATGAGTCACGGCCAATGCTTGAGCAGTTTGCTCTCTATGAGAGCTTGAGAGAGAGTTTTCTCTCCATGTGACTCCCCCCAGGCACACTATAGAACTTCAGTCTCTTTCCTCTGTGGCTCCATAATCTCCTTGTTCAAAAAATTTGGAGCTCAACTGAGTTTCATGATGTTGCAGTACAGGTTCTCCTATGTCCTGAGTCTTCGCCGAACTTGAAAGGCTAGGGCCAAAATGTTACATGTGTTGGTATATAAGTCTTGCTCTATCTAGGTCTTAACAATCCAGCAGAAACGTATAAAAATGAAGTATACATCGCGGGGTCATAATATTAAGCTGAGCTGTAAATGGCTATGGTCGACAACTTCTTTGAATAACTCACTATTGTTGTGGAATGCTGGACTGTGTTGGATTGTGTTGTCGAGTCCAAGCACCTAAGTTAGTTGAATGACAATGGAGTGCCCACCTTTGAAAGATATAGACAAAGGAAGGGGTATAGAAAGAAAAAATCATGATGTGTGTGTGTAGACAGTACAGTTGGGATAGATAATGCTGTGCTTCTACATAATCCTATGAAAGGCAAGATTTGCACTAATAGTGGTTGGACAGGATATTATGTCAGGTTCTAGTACTATGGTCTTCCACTAGGAAAATAATTATTGAAGTTTTGATATAATTCAGGTATAAAAAATAAGTAAACAGCTACACTCTTAATTTACTGATAAGAGACATTTGCTATAATAATGTCTGTAAGTATAATATCATGTATGTACCTTGTACGATACCAAAACATTGTGAAAACAGTTAGCAGTGTATTAATTTATTGAATCTGTCTTGTTAAGTTGTCTTAAAACTGTCTGATTGATATTTGTACTTCAATAAAATAAAAATAAATAAATAAATAAAAATAAAAGCTTTAAGTGATCATAATTTGTACCTTTCGGTGTGGTGGGATTGTATAGACACACTATAGCTGACTTGGTGTTAGGAAATGGGTCCTGGTTGGAAGTGGTAGCCCACTGTAAGCATAACCTAAAAGGTAATATCTCCCTTTCTAGCTCATCCTTTATATGCTCTGTTTTTTGCCCACCATGGCATATTTAGCACTTTTCTGCCATATCATCTTGCCCTGGAACCAGTCGACAAGGGACTGAAATGAGAGCAAAAATGAATCTTTCCTCCTTTAAGATGTGTTATTGGATATAGTGTCATGGTAGCTAGAAAATAACGGAGACATAAATGTAAGAAAACTCACAAAAATGTCAAAAGCAATCAACACCCTACTCAGATTATATGACCACACAGGTTCACTCAGATATACATGTACAACTGGCTGCCTCTTCTACCTAAGGAGACATTAAGACATTGTTCTAAAATCAAAATGTGTAGGAAAATAGATACTGCAATGGATGTGTACATGGCTATCTGAAATTAAACATGATGTGTTTGATACTAGTGATTAGAAATCTACAACTAGAGGAAAAGTCTAATGATCTGATTTTAATAATATAATAAATGATTTACTCTTCCAGTTTAAGGTATTAAATTCTAAGAAATTCTGTGTTGGAAAGGGTACAAGTAATATCTTACCTGCTCAGAATTTTGTACTATGTATCTCCTAATATTGGTTTGTGGATATGTAATAATTTTCATTGTTGGAGAATGGAGTTCCTATTAAAAAAAAAGATAAAAGATACCTGTAATCATAGCTAGTTAGTCAACTTGAAGGCATTGATAGTAATGATAGGGAAGAATTTTTAGAGTGAAGGTTAAAAATCATTTTTAGGAAGGATGATGTATCATTTTATAATTTAGTTAATTTCAGTCTTGGAGACATTTACAAAAGTGTACATTGTGCTGAGCACAATGCCAGTTATTTTCATTATACTAATTTCATAGTAATTCACCATATTTTTGAACTATAGTTGATGAGAGTTTCAAAATATTTTTAGTTGTCAGTGCCACCATATGATAAAAAATAGAATACAAAGAAAAATGTGTATGTGTGTGTGTGTGTGTGCGCCCTTAAACATTTAAGTCTTCAGTGTGTTACAAGAGTTGAGCCAAAAGTAAAATTTAAATATATACAAAACATGTAAACTAAGTCATTTGTAAAGTGTTAGTGGAAAAAGTAAATATTAGTAAAGAAAAAGGTCTTTACACCAGTGAGAAAAATATTATCACTAATTTGTCTTTTCTATGTATTTGGAAAAGGTTCTCACTACTCAGCTTGAACTCATGGTGATCCTCCTGTTTTAAGCCTCCCCAGTGTTGGCATTATAGGCACGTGTCATCATGCCCGGTCTGAGTGGACAGCTCAGTGTGACCAGGGATGGGGCCAGTGTGACATGTGGTGACAGGGATCTGAACCCCTGTCCCTGTGGTTTCTTAAGCAGGTGCTTAGTCTGCTGTGCTATCTTGCAGGCTCTTAATTTAATTTCATTTTTTAACTTTTTTTTCTTTTTTTGTATTTTTAGGGAAGGATCTACAGGGTGTTCAGGGTCTCACTACTAGATCAGGCTAGTAGTGATCCACCTGTTTACAGCCTCTCAAGAGCTGGGATTACAGGCACGTGCCATCATGCCCAGTCTCAATTGCTGTCTCAGTGTGCGCCAATGGCAGCACCCTGCATCTGCTAGCAGACACTTTAATCCACTAAGCTATTTGGCTAGCCCTAGGCCCTTAATTTTAAGACTAATAAAAATGAGCATATAGCATACACAGTTTTAAAAGCAAATGGTTAATAAACTTAAAAAGTGTTCAACCAAATAGGAATCTGAGCTAGAAAAAATTTCTACTGAAAATGTTCAATAATCCTGACAGATGTGCATAGGACAAAAAAATTATCACATACAGGCTAAAATTCATAGCTGTTGATGGTTTTGAGTAATAGAATTTTAGGCAAAATAGTTTATAATACTATGTGAAAGTAGTGAGGAACAGAAGATATAAAACTACAAGTTCAGGGGTCAGGGAGATAGCTCAGCGGAATAAACACAAGCACAAGGGCCTCAGTTCAATCCCTGGTTCCACATAAAAAAACAAAAAGAACAAAAAAAAAAAAAAAACCCAAAAAACTGCAAATATAATATGAGCTTTATTTTGTTTCTGAATTGAATAAAACAATAAAATTCCTCTTATTATCTCAGTGAGGGAGGGAATTGAGTGATTTGTATTATTGTTTCTTGATATTTTTTAATATTTCTAAATTTTTGAAAATAAACATGTATAAAACATTAAATGTAGGGCCGGCCAAATAGCTCAGCAGATTAAAGTGCCTGTGTAGGCAGATGAAGTGGTCAGGGTTTGATCCTCAGCATGCAAAGTGCCAGGTTCCCCCCTAGGGCATGCTGAGACAGCGATTGAGACTAGGCATGGTGGTGCAGGCCTGTAATCGCAGCTCTTGGGAGGCTGAACACAGGTGTATCACTATGAGTCATATCTACATAGTGTAATCCTGTAGACCCCATAGAGCCTTACACACACAAAAAGAAAACATTAAATATGTTGAAAATTCAATTTAAAAACATTTCATTATAAAAATAAGTTAATTCAATTTTCTGATTAGTGTAATGAAATGTAGTTTAACTGACTTTAGTTTTTTGAGCCAACTCTTGGTGATCTTTCCTTTTTTTAATTTTTTTTTTGTCTTGGTGATCTTATAAAGCTTCATTTCTAAGTCAACAGTAATCTTTATTCCACTGCATAGTTTATCATATAAGCAACATATGTTAGTCTGTGAACTCCCTGAAAAATAGGGAATGATCCTAATTCACCTTTGTATAATATTGGCATAAACTTGGTACTCAGTAAATGTTTGCATGATTATAAATGGCCCAGATATGTTATAAGCCAAATTAGGAATATGTGGGAAAATTCTCTTTTAGAGTTATCATATTCATTCTGTATAATTTCACTTTCCTTTGTTGGGATCAAGATCTAGAGACCAGTTTTTAATCCATTTCTTTCCTTATTGTCCAAGTGCATACCATAGCACCTAATCTAGGAGGCACTGTTTTCTTAAAACAGAATTTTTTCTGCTTCTTACCCTGAAAATTCTAAACACTCTGCAATTTTCCATGTTTTAAGTTTAATTTTCTTAGAATATATTTTTTGATATGTGGAAACTAGCTAAGTAACAAATATTCTTTGAAAAACTATTTAATGACCACTTTAGATAAGTTTTGGACATACTTCCTAGATTCAAGAGGATAGTAAAGCTTCAATTATTAGACTATGAAGATCTTTGTGTGTCTTAAATCATGAACCTCTGAGATGGGCTGTCCATGACCTTACAAATCATTCTTTCTGAATGAAAATATAAAATACTATCACTCATAAAGTCACTGCTTCAATCCATGGAAGAGCTTATCTCTTCAAATCAAGAAAATAAAACATTCATATTCACTAAAATATTCTTAACTATAATTAACAATTAATTTTAATAAAAATAAAAGTAAAAATCAAATTCATAGCCCTCATTTTATGTTCCTTTTATATGCTGAGTTGATTCTGATTTTTAAATTTATTTATTTTTTGCAGGGTTTCCCTGCTACACAGTCCAGACTCATAGTGATCCTCCTATCTCAATCTTCCCAGCACTGTGATTACAGACGTGCACTACCATGCCGAGTTTCCATGGCTGACACTGGGTGTGGTATTGAAGATCAAAGCCATGTCCTTTCTCTTAGCAGGCAGGCACTTAGACTGCCAAACTATTTCCCCAGCCCTGAGAAGATTCTTATATGTAAGAATCTACGTTTTTGTGTTAAGCTCCTTAGATTTCATGAAAATGCAATCTTATGATTGTCTAAATATTGTTCAAATGCATAAACAAGACATATAAAAGGAAACAAAACCTAATGAAATCTAATTTATTTTACCTGTTCAGTATTTTGTGTTATATATAAGTTGTTTGGGGCACACGTTGAAATTTTCAGCGTTGGAGAATGGAGTTCCTGTTGAGGGAAAACAAGGTTCAAAAATTATTACTGAATAGTGCCTTTTGAGATCTTAAGTTTCCAAGTTATTATTTATTTTATTTTTATAATAACCTTATTAGGAGTAAGGGCATTACATAAGGCTTTCTTAAATGATATCAATCTTTCCGAAGAACACATTTTTGTTTACTTTGTTCTTTTGCGAGTAATCCAATAATAAAATATTTTCTAGAATATTTCCATAGCAATATATCCTCGTAAAGTTAAGATTGTTCTTCTCCTTCCTTGAGAACTACGCTTACATATACTCCACTGATGTATGCCTGTGATTAGCAAATTGTAAACTTTTGTAAAATGCATTTAGTATAAAACTTCTCAGTCCCATATAGGACTAAAACAGTTGCCCTAAGATTATATCATTTTGTATTTTAACTATGATTTTTCCCATCTCGTACTAGGTTAATTCCAGAGAGTAGATTCTGATTAAGAAATGATCCATAAAAGTAAAACAGTTTAATTTCTAATAATTGCTACATAAAAAGATCTTATTATTGATTATTTTGGCACTTCATATCTTTCACTATATCATCAAACGTATAGTTTTATGAGTATATAGCTTTGATAGCATTACTCAATCTCCTCATGCATTGCTATAATATATAGTTTATTAAAATGAATCCAAGATATTTCCCCATGGATAAAAATATGTTTTATTTAAAAGAGAATAATTACTAAAATCAGAATCATTGATTTATAAGGGAACCACAGATAGACTAATACAGGAGCATTTTAGCATAGCTGGAATGGAAATGAAATAACATGTTTTCTTAAAACAGGACACTGCATTTATTCAGACTGTCACATGTTCAGCATGTTATTTATCTTGTTATTTAAGCTCCTCTGAGATCAACAGCAATATGATAGGTTCAGTATTCCTAGAAAATTCTGAATCTCTCCCTAGATTTTCAGCTGGCAGCCAAGGAGAATTTCTCAGATAGATAAACCTAACTAAAGATTGTCAACAAAATAGGTACATGTCCTTCAGTTTAGAAAAGTGATTACAGATACGATCATGAGTTTGGTCCAAAGACCCAAGAAGTATAGTTTCAGGGAGACAGAAAACAAAGATGTGCTCTGCATAGGTAACACACAAGTACAATCTTAAAATAAATTTTTACATAATGTAGACAAAATAAAAGCCTTTCCTTAACTATCCTCCTTCCACTAACATCACTTGCTCCGAAACAACTATTACTGCCTGCTAGTGCTGCCTTTATACAAATATATAGATACTAATATTATTATTATACAAGTTAATATCTCTATAATACACTAAGTGTATATCTTAGATCATCATTTTAAAATAGTATCCTGTGTTTGTTTGGTAGCTTATTTACTTCAATACTAATCAAGGTTTATATTATTTCTACATTTTTGGCAGTGAGGATCTTTGTGTAATGTGTTTCTTTATAATCCTACAAAAAGTAAGATTCCTAGGGCACAGATTCTGTGCATTATTCATTTTAATAAATAATGACCAATTGATTTTTCAAATGGCTGTGCTAATTTGTTATGGTTTATATCAGATGTCCCCTGCCAAGGCCTTCTGCAGTCAAGTGTGGTCAGTCACTTTTGGGAAGTGATTGAATTATAAGGGATAATTGGATATCTGCCATACTATGAAGAAGCATTCACTATGAACCTCTGCCATGCCCCTCTGCCATGCTGCCTTGACTTGGATTCAGCCCACTATAGACTGAAACCTCTAGAGACCATTAGCTAAAATAAACCTTTCCTCCTTCCAAAGTTGGGTATTTGGTCTTAGTGAGGGGAAAATAATTAAGGCATTTATGTATCCATCAGCAATGTGTTTTCCTCCTCACCACTAAAGGCTACTTTAAATTGTCCAGCTTGTTTAGGCTGGAGCTAATAGCAGTAATATTCTAAAAAGATATTTTATGTGCTTAGAAGTTACATACTTGGTAATTTATAAGTAGTAAGGTTTTCTTTTCTCTTCCCTTTAACCAATTCAAATCTGACAGCACTAGCAAACAAAGCATGATAAACCTTATTAGCTATGTAGAGTAGATTTTATGGTAAAGAATTTGCTAGAGTTTATCCACTTGCATATATTAACCCAAATAAGCATATGCACATACATCTGTATGCATGCATTCACACTGCACTGTAAGATATTTAGTAGTGCTAATATAGTCAGGGTTACTTTATGCAAAAACTAATATCTATATGTAAAGGGCAAATACATTTGTGGAAAAATTAGTTTGGCTCTAATTTGAAGGAATTCTTTAATTTTACATTTGGGAAGCTGGCACATTAACTCCACAAATTATAGTGTACCTGTTTCTAATTGTTCTTGCACTTTACTATTAGAATTGATCATCTAGACCTCTGAGGCTTCTCTTACACAATCCTCACTAAATAGTACAACGTATATGAAATAGCTTCAAAAAATTAAAAAATCAAGATGGTGATTTACAGAAAAGGGTGTGAATTTAAGTTTCAGCATTATGGATTAAGTCAGAATATAAGGATGTAAATCCATTATATTGTATAACCAATGTGCACTAACAATAAATACATAAAAATAAATGAAATTAATCCCTGTATAAATGGCAAGAGTTCTTATTAAAAATAAAGGGAGTGGGAAGCTTACCTGATTTACTGATTATAGAAACTTGCAAAAAAGAAAAAGTTTTTCTCCCTGAAATTCTCTAGCATTAGATTATGTGAGTTAATTTCCTAAATGAACAACATCTTGATGGTAGAATATATTTTCAATGCTATCTATATGTAGGCAAGATCACAGTTAAGTTATTCTGCCTCTTCCATAGGAAGTGACAAAAACGTTGAAGAATGAATAAAGAGGGTGTCTTAATTTTAAGGGTACTCCAGGGATAAGAATTCAAACTTCCATTATAATAACCTATATATGTTTTTACTATTCACCATCATTCATCTTTATATAACATGTAAATCTTTCATGCTGAAATCAGTAAATTCAATGAAGAGTAACATGTTTTATTTTTGTGTCTTCTGTACTACAACCTCACTTCCTTAAAATCAAACATTATTTGGCAGGAGTGAGTTCGTAGGTTGTGATGATGTGATAGACATTCCTGGGCATGGAATCAGGAATTTTTGGTTTTTGCTCCTAACTAGCTATGTGATACTGAATAACTCATGTCATTGTCATGATCTTCTATTTCATCATGCAAAAAAATGGGATGTGAATGTGAATATCTTTAAGCTCCTTACTATTTCTGACACCCAGTGAACATGGGAGATAATAGCAACATTGTATTTTCATACAGACAAAATGATTTTAAAGCCTTTAATTTTTTAATGTTGTTTACCTTTGATGTTGCTGATGACAATATGATAACTAATACCTATTAAAAATTTTTATGCAAAACATTTCTATGCAAATATTGTCTTATTCAACTGAATTGTCTTATCTAAACATCATGACTTCATGAGGAAGGTACCATTACAATACCATTATGCACCTTAGTCATGTTAAAGACAGGTTAATTAACTAGATAAAAATCTCATAGGTAATAGTAACTTCTAACTTATGGAATTCCAAATCAAGTCTCATGCCTCCAGAACTTATGCTCTTAATTACTATATTTTCCCACATCTAAAGTTTGCCTCATTATATTTTTTTTCAAGTTGTATAATCTAATTATATGTTTAAGTTAGACTCTTCCTTACAATAGACAGCTAAATATTTATGATTTTTTTATTTACCAACAAAGACAATTTCTAGATGTCCAAAATAAGAAATTTCTCCACAAGTAACTGTGTGAACAGCCTTGATTACATAAATTAAACTTCTATAAACTCACTAGGACTTTTAATGATGTACACAACATATTTATAGAGTATTGTCATAGGCCTCTCAGTTCAATAAAATGTTAATATTTTAATAATTATATCATATAAGCTATTCTGTTTTCCTGGATGATTACTTTTTTCTGATAAAATATACAGAATATTATTATAGAGTCACTTATTCCTGTAGCTCAGGCCTGCTACATACATAAATGCTAATTTGTTGGCAACTTTATTTAGGTACAGTTTTGGTGAAACAATTTTTTTACAATTATAAGAGCTTTGTCCTGTATAAAATTGAAGCCTGTGTTTCCCATGCTGCATCAGGTAATGGTTTTCTTCTTTTTTCTGTATATTAGGAAAGGGTCTACAGGGTGTTCAGGGTCTCACTACTAGATTGGGGTTGTAGTGATTCTCCAGTTTACAGCTTCCCAAGTGCTCGGATTACAGGCGCGCACTATCATGACCAGTCTCAATCGCCATCTCAGCGCATGCCCAGGGATCAAAGCCCCAACCCCTGCATCTGCTTGCAGGTGTTTTAATCTGCTGAGCTATTTGGCCCGCCCTGCAGGTAATGGTTTTCAGTACTGGTAAAATTGTAACAACTTTCTTCTTCCTCATTTGTTTTATGCTAATTGTATATGGAATTACAAGTTTTAAAGTCTTGAGTCAGTTAAAACCAGTCTGACTTTTTAGATAAGTTTATGTCATCACCTGAAATGATTATCTACAACTTAGTACATCGTAAATCAGAACTGGAAAACTGTTTTCCCTAGAAAATGTACTGTTCACAAAAACGGAACTTATTTCCAACTGCTTTTCAGAGATGACTCTGTTAAGAATAAATTAAGCATATTTTTTGTTACTTACTATATTGAGAGTGCTTTTCAGTAGCAAAGTGCCATAGAGAAATAAGCAAAATCCAAAGTAGAATAGGTAATGTTTTCCTCACTGAATAACAAAAATCTTTAAAATGTTAAGAAATATTCTGAATTTCAGGATTTTTCAAGGCAAGACCTTAAAAATCAGAATGGCAATATTTTTGTCATTTGATATATATTTTGATACTTTCTAAAATGGGAAAAGTACAGCATGGGTACTCGTCAAATGACTTACTGAAAAAGATATAAACCTTTTGAACAGAATAATATTCATTTTCTAAATAATATAAAGTGAGACCATTGATGTAGTACAAATATCAGAGAACACTCATTAACTATCTATGCTGCCTGGGAAGTTATTTTGCACTGCTTGATCCTTGGTTTCTTTATTTGTATAATACATACATAAAATCTACTGTGTGCTATTTTTATTTGTACACTGATTTTTTTAAAAATGGACATAATAACGTTTTTACACTTAAATTCTGGAGTTTTATTGAGTACATAAACATGTTAAAAAGTTTTTGAAACACAAAAATAGTATTTAGCACCATTATTTTTGCTGATTGGTTATATATATTGTTAAAGTACTAACTTGCACTTTATTCACAACTTGTTATATAATGGTGTAGAGAGATACAAAGAATAAATAGAATATTATTTCTGCTCTCACTGAGATTACAGTCAAGTAGTAGATAAAACTACTACAATGAGTTAAGTAAACTATTTAAAAACCATAAAAAAGTTTACTATGGGAACATTGAGGGATCAAAGATAACTTTAACCTAGGACAATTAGAGATTTGAATAGAAGGTTACATTTAAAAAAGAACTTGAGGCTAGTGAGATAGCTCAGTGGTCTAAGTACCTGCCTGTCAAGCTCAAGGATCTAGGTTCAATCTGCAGTAGCACATGTCACACTAGCCCCTGAACCCTGGTTGTGCCATGCTGACCACTGAAACTGGGCGTTTGTGCCACACACCTGTAACTCCAGCGCTGCAGAGGCTGACACAGGAGGATCACTATGAGTCTGAGCTGCGTAGCAAGACCCTGTACCAAAGAAAGAAGAAAGAAGAAGAAAGAAAGAAAGAAAGAAAGAAAGAAAGAAAGAAAGAAAGAAAGAAAGAAAGAAAGAAAGAAGAAAAGAAAAGAAAGGAAAAGAAAGCAAACAAGGTAGCTAGCTAATTTGAAAAACGACATAATTTCAACATTTCTAGTTTCTGAAGGTGAACCATAAGGGCATTTCAGGCTATGAGAGTAAATGGATGAGCCAGGTATGTTGCCACGCACCAGTAATCCCAGTATTTGGGAAGCTGAGGTAGGAGAACCTTGTGAGTTCAAAACCAGCCTGGGCTATATAGTAAAACCCTGTCTCAAAAAAAAAAAAAATAGTAAACAGAACAAAAGAAAATCTGAGACAGGAGGGGGGCTATATTTAGAGAACAATGATTTATATTTTGGTTGAAACTCAGAACAACAGAAAGAAGTTGAAAAGAGTAGGGCCCCATAGGATTCAGATCCTGGATGGCCTGAAAGTCAAAGAAATTTGTAGCTAAAGAATAATATTACATTTGTGGGAAGAGGGCAAAGGAGTGCTATGAGATGTTTGTAGGAAATTTAAACAGCTTTTTTCTTTATTTATTCATCTATGTCTTTCTTTGAGGCAGGGTCCTTTTGTGTAGTCCAGGCTGAACTATATCTTGCCATTATTTTGCTTCAGCCTCCCAAGTGCTGAAATATGGGAGTACCCCACTATCACTGATTATTAAGCAACATTTGTAGAGAATAATTTTTGAGTGAAATTAAGTTTGCAAAGATCTTAAAATAATTTCACATTGGAATCCATGTGCCTTAACTGAAGTTTGTATCAATCAGAGAACTGAATAAATATGCTTGACACAAAAATCTTTCCTTACAAATTCTAAGTGTGTTTTGCTATATGGATGAGTACTACACAGCAGTATTAGCTTTGATCAGATAATCTATGAGCATACATATTATCTCTTAAACCACTAAACAGTAACAGAATGAAATTTTTAAAAACAAAAGATTATTACCTAGACAGAACTGCAGCATGAGGGGAGGTAGAGGGACTATCTCTATAATCAAACTAATTAGCAGCTTTCAGATAATTTGATTAAAGGAAGTATGGAAGCAAGAACCTTGAGAAATGATGTGAAATTTATTGCCATAAGTAATGATACATATGTGTCTATGGGGAAGAAAAGATAAACCTAATAATCACATGTTAAATTTGATGCTAATTTGGGCCTAAGAATTAGAACATGAAATAATTTGACTCATTTTAAATAGTTTTATCATGTTGATTTGATGTGTTGTTTACGTTTTTATGGAAGCAATTTGTGTCTCCCATTTTTAGTTCAAAGAGAGGGCATGGAAAAGTTAAAAACATAAATAGTCCCACTTAATTTATGTATCTTTACTAAAGCCACAGCTGGCAGGCATAGTCAGGCATTTTGGGACATCATTTATACAGAAAGGGAGGAAAAACCTGAAAGGGAAAGGGAAGAAAGAAAACTTACATGTAATTTTCTGTTCCACTCTATTTTAAAAAAAATTAAAAGGAAGTCAAGTCAAAATAAATAAAAAAAATAAAATAAATAAATCTTTTGGAAATCCACCTCAGGAGCAGTGGGAAAGAAAGAACACAGAAGCATTATACTTCTCATTTCTGAAGGTATCTATATCAAATAATACAAAATATATTATCTTTAAAGGGGACCTTATCTAGGACAGACATGAGAGTGGACTATTGCATTGAAGAAAGACAAAGAATCAAGTTCTCCAATACTCTGAAGATGGCTTTCTTGATATATTCTAAGGGATAGGTAGATTCCAACAGAAATATGACATAAGGGGGGACATCACCAAATTCTGAGCAGAATGTACAAAGGAAGGAGTGAGAAGGGAAGTAAAATCCTCAGTTCAAGAAACAGCAGTGTATTATATTGAAAAAACAAGACGAAAGGAGGTGTGTAGTGCAAAACTGTCAAAGTAGAATTAGCCTGTCCTAAGAGGTCCTTCAACATCATGAAGTTCAGCAGTCTGAACCTATCTTTGGAATCTGCATCTAACATTTAAAAAAAAAAAAAAAAACTAGGTCTCCCTATGTAGTAAAGGCTGGACTTGAACTCACTGTATAATCCAGACTAGCCTCAAATTCATGATGATTCTCCTGCCTCAGCCTCTAGAGGGCTGGATTACAGGCATGTGCCATCACACTTAGCTCCTAATTCTAAATTATTAATTAAGTTCCATTTTATTTTTAAGATCATGTATTTCACAATAAGGTAAAAGTTGATTGGGGCTGGGGAGATGGCTCAGTAGAATAAGCACTTCCCAGGCAAGTACAAGGATCTGAGTTCAATACCTGGTTCTGCCAAAAAAAAGTTGATTTTATTTATTCATAATATTTTTATCAATATTCTCTTTAATAATTTGGACTCTTTAAGTAACTGAAAAATTCATATTTTGATATATAAGAAATTTGTGAGAAAAATACAAAAGAATTGTCAATAACAGGAATCCCTTTTTACTGGTAGTCATGAGATTTTAAATGCCAAGTTCATTTACACTATTTATTTATGCTCATATATATTATTTATGATGAAATTCCCCAAGAGACTCTGTGTTCATAATTTTAATACACACAAGTAAATGACTATGAAATATCACAACTCACCATATATCAAAGATTTTACTGAGCTAAATTCCAGCTGTACCTTATATTTGATGTATAAATTTGAACATGTTTCATAACATCTCTGTGCCTCAGTTATCTTATCTGTGAAAGTAGTAATGATACTAAACATTATTCATGAAAAATAAAATGTGAAGGAAGCAAGAGATACATTGAAGAGGGCTTGAATCAAATTATGTGTGTTCCTCCCCCCTCCTCCCCACCAAGAAAGAAAATGGACATAGTACCACATGCTTTTAGTCCCAGGTAGTCATTAGGCTGATGTAGCAGGATTGAGTTCAGGAGTCTGACTAGCAAGGGCAACATGCCCCTAAATAAGATATTCTTATTTATAGGGTCTGCTTTTCATTTTTGTCTCTTACCAACCATCTGCTGTATGAACAATTGGGCCTCTTGCAAAAATAATTTAAATAAAAGAATATATACATAAATACATCTTCATTCAGCTCTATTAAAAACATGTTTATTTCTTCTACTGAATTACTCTAACTTATTTTATGGCTTCATTTTATGCTTATTAAAGCTGATCACATAGGTCAGTAGCATTTTGATCACATATTTGTACAACTACACATTTCTTTTTTTGTAGTACCTGGGATTGAATGAACTAAGGACCCTGCGCTTGCCAGGCAAATGCTTATACTACTGAGCTATCTCCCCAGCAACCGCACATTTCTTAAAATAATTAAAAATTGAAAGTATACTGCTACCCTAATAGGCCTTTCCATAATGGTGAAAAGGTTTTCCATCTGTACTGTCAAATATAGTAGTCACCCCGTACACATCTGTGTTGAGCCCTTTAAATGAGTCCAGCACCACTGGTGAGTTAAATATTTGATTTTAATTACTTTATATATATCCGCACGTGGCCAGTGACTATCATCTTGGGCATGTATCTCTAGCAGGAAACATTAAGTAAGAGGTAGACTTGCCAATACATTTTAATGTATGATGTCAGTTTACAATTAAATAAAGAAAAACTAAAAATAAAATTTTAAAACTTTGTCTCTCCTATTAAGATGAAAATTTTAAGACTCTAAGAGCAAGGAACTTCCAAATTACTCATTCTAAAGAATATTTATGTGAGTAAATATTGTAAATACATTTCTGCTGTTTCAGCCTTTTGATCATACACAACATGCTTTGAAAAATTGCTTTAATGTTTTTCCTGCTTGTTTTCTTAGCTGGTGGCCCTAAGTCTTTTTGAGCATGTGAGTTTACTTAATCTATCTAGTGTCAAAAGCACTCTTACTTTATGGTCTGTTCATTTAGTTTATCATTTTGTTTGTATAACAAGGGGCTTTTGTTGGCTCTCTTTTTAAATGATAATTATAAAAATAAAGGAAAGAAAATTACCAAATGCTAAATCCTTAATAAACACTGCAATATTGGATGCTTTCACATGTTAGCCTTCTCAATACTCACTACAATCCTGATGAAAGTTATTATTTACTTTGATTTATGAATCAGAAAACTGAATTCCTGAGAGATCGAGGGGTGATACAATAGGTCACAGTATGTGTCAGACAATCTGCTGTGTATTCTTCACCATATATAATCATATTTGCTTGCAACAGTAATACTATGAATTACATGCGCTTATTGTCGCATTTTACAGCAAGGGAAATGATGCATACAATTAACAAGTGTTTGAACTGGAATTAAAGACATTTAAAACCTATACCTACATTCTCAGGCAATACTTTTAGGTATTCCTGGTTCTGTCAATGTTTACCTCATATTTATTCGTCGTAGAATTCCATGAGATACTTCACATAAATCTATTTTTATAGGAATTGTTTTCTATGACTGCTCTTTAGACTACAAAATCTGTACTTCTTCAGGTAATACTTATTGAGTCTCATTTTCTCATTCATAGCTCTGCTCACAGAGCTTAAGGCTTTAATGAAATAGATTCAGGAGAGACTGGTGGGAATAAAAATTAGAAAATAGAAAAGATATATAAATAGTATAGATCTTGTTCTCTAAATATTTGAAAGTTTGGTGAAATGAACATGGCACTTTTTCATCCTGTGTAATTTGAAAATTAAAACTTTACTTAAAGACTAACATATTACATAATGGCCTAAGAAGCAAAGTCACAGGGGTCTCTGGATGTTCTTTTCAGGCTTTGTGACTGTAGAATTACAGAAAGAAATAATACTGATTTAGAGACAATGTAGTCTAACAGATTCCAACCATTTGAATAAATAGCAAACTAGTTAAACACAAGCATCAAATTATTGTTGAAATACTAAGCTTTATATAGAAAGAGCCTGTAAAACATAATGCCTTCTCTGTAGATGAAACAAACCTCTTTCATTTAGCATAATATCTTTGATTTTGTTGTGATGTAAAGAAAACAATTGGCTTTCTAAGAAAAAAAAAGAATGGAAGGGAGGGGAGGGGACAGCAGGGGAGAGGAGGGGAGAAGAGATAGCTTGGTGGTCTAAACGCCTGCCTGACAAGCCCAAGTACCTGTGTTAAATTCCCAGTACCACATGATGTGCAGGCCCAAAACACTGGGTGCACCTGTGCCAGCCACTGAAATTGGGTGGGCATAGTAGCTGACAGTAATTGCAGAGCTAGGGAGGCTAAGACAGGTGCATCACTACGAGTCTCAGTTGTGTTGCAAGACCCTGTACCAAACAAACAAATTAAATATTTTTTTTAAAAGAAAAAGGCCTGGACTTGTAGCTCAGTGGTAAAGCCTCTGAGATCCATCCTCAGTATCACACACACACACACACACACACACACACACACACACACAAAACAACAAAAAAAAAACACACAAAAAGTACTACTAATAAAACTTCTTCCCCTTTTTTGTCAACACAAACCTGTTATTTGAGAGAATCATTCGAAGGTCATGTTTCTTCTTGTTTTTGAAGAAAACTAGTAGATGGAGAGGAAATAAAATATGCAGGTCCTTCTGCAGTATATATTTTTGCTTTAACTGGTATATTACAATAGCTCCTGATGTATATTTGCTTAGAAAGGTTAACTTTTAAATGGAGTTTAAGAACATATCTAATCACTAATTGCTTTACCATGAATTGTCAAAGAAATTTTGTTTTTGGCAGAACGGGAGATTGAACTCAGGTCCTTGTGCTTGCCAGGGAAGCACTTACTCTACTGAGCCATCTCCCCAGCCCCAAAACAAAGAAATTTGGACTAACATAGTTGAAGAAATGTTCTCCTCTCTCTCTCTTGCCCTGCAATGACAACTTATGTGTGCCTTTCACTGGAAACAGACCCAGACCTCCCTTACACAAAAGACAGTTGTCATGGGCATTTTCACCAGCAATTTGTTGTACTCAAACTTTCTATAGCTTCATTTAATTGTAAGCAAAGAGGGAGGACCAACCCTGAAAACAACAGTTCCTTTATCCTCTGACCTTATTCCTTTTTTCAGGCAATCTACTTCCCTGAACTATCATTTACTTTAGTGACCACACCTTTGAACAACAATTTATCAAAGTGACATGCTACTGCCTACAGAAGAGGAAAATTTTCTGACAGTATATAGAAATTGTAACAAAGTTAAGGAGCAATTATAATCTTTAAAGAGAAAGAAAAAGGGGAAAATTATGTAAAAGAAGGTAAGCCCCAGTTGAATAGCAGAGGCCTTTCCCTAAATGCACATCAAATTCAAAGGTAGTACAACCTTTGTAGTACATACATTATTCAAAACAAAATTATCTTTTAAATTGAAATATAGACATAGCTACAGACCAGGCTCTGCATGTTTATCTTCAAAGTGGATTCTTGGGCTGGCAAGATAGCTCAGAGGTCTAGAGCGCCTCCCAGGGACCGTGGTTCGAGCCCCAGCACCACATGCCATGCCAGCCCCTCCCCGCAGGGCCGGCTGAGCTCACACCCCACCCCCGCGAAAAAAGAATCCGTGATGTGTAGCGAGGCAATGTAATAAATAAAGGAATTAAAAAAAAAAAAAAAAAAAAACAAAGTGGATTCTTTCTGCATAAGCAAATGATATTTGTAGAGGAAAATCAGTGTTGTCTCTAAAATAAATGTTATGTAAGGGACTGGAATTAAAAACGTTTTTATCATTTTTCTTTCTCAAAATTAAGAGTTCCTCTGTATTCATGGAAAATATCTCAACTTTTATGTAAACCTAAATTAGTTGGATTAATGAGTAAGTCCCATAAAGCCCATTTACTTAGGGCAGTATTTAATTTTAAGTTAATGATAGTAGGTCAATATTTAGTTCTAGGGGCTGGGGAGATGGCTCAGTAGAATAAGCATTTCCCTGGCAAGTGCAAAGGCCTGAGTTCATTCCCCAGTTCCACAAAAAAAAAAAAAAAAAAAAAAAAAAAAAGTAGTTCTAAAGGTGAGTTTTAAGAGCTTTTTTGTTTTCTTATAAGTAGAATCTAGAAATCTATTCAGTTATAAGACTACATTAATTTCTTTCTTTTTTTTTTTTATGGAACTGGGGATTGGACTCAGGCACTTGCACTTGCCAGGGAAGTGCTTATTCCACTCAGCCATATCCCCAGCCCCTAGTATATTCATTTCTAAAATGCATCTATAGCCTTGTTTATATGGCTCAAGATAGTAATTTTATTTTTACCATGAATTCAAATAACATTAGTAAATAATTTCTAAATTTAATTTTCTTTGACAAATATCCTATTTATAAGACAAAATAATAACAGAAAACTATAAAATGTATCTGATGAATTATAAACATGAAACAAAAAACATGTTTAGAGAAATTTAGATGCATTTTTTATCTATAAACCCTATTTTAGTGAACAAAAGTTCAAAAGGGGAAAATATTGTTGAGAATACCAGAAATGGAAAATAGTAAAGTGCTGCATAAAATCTAATTTCGCTACGTTAGCTAAAATTAAAATTCAGGAAACAAAACAGATTGGTCTCAATTTTAGTTTCTCAAAGTTGGCAATGTGTTTTACTACTGGAAATATTTATTTTGAAGTGTCATGATTTCTCTGAAAGTTATCCAAACACTAAAATGCTAAAAGCAAAGTAAAAGGTTAATTGAATTCTCCATGACCAACAATTTAATGTAATAATCATTTCCCTAGCTGTCCTAATCATATGTTCTGGCACCAGAATAATTGCTCCATGTAAACTGATCTGAAGCATAGCATATTAAAAAGATATTTTATTAAAACCTACAACTCACAAAAAGGTTTTGAGTACTATGTATTGCTTATGCCTGCTTGGCCTGGTATTTAATGAAGCTGCCTCTACATCTTTTTCATTTGTTGCTATGAAGATAATTTCAGATCAAACCTAGGTATACTTTATATAATTGTCCAGTGTCAGTCTATCAATAAACAAGAAAAAAAAATCAAGAAGGGACCAGGAGATGACTCAGTGGAATAAGCGCTTCCCTGGCAAGCGCAAGGGCCTGAGTTCAATCCCCGGTTCCATCAAAAAAAAATAAATAAATAAAATAAACATGGATAAAGGAAATTAATACAGAAGAGATCAATTTTCTTGTCAGATTCTTTGTGGCAGCTATCCAAAAGCTGTCCCACCATTCTCTCTTATGAACTCCAACACAGTTTGAAAATTTTTAGTCAGGTTTTTTTTCTTGTCTCAACAAAAAATCAGGGAAACACAACTTTACATTTTGTTCGTTTTTTGTTTTACCACACAACTGTAATTTCATTGGTACCTACCTCTTACTCTTCTTTAATTTTCAGTCATAAATAACTTCAAGTTTCACATTGCCCTCAATTCCAACACCTTATTTTAGTTTCAGTGGCCATTTTTTTTTGTTCCTAAAGTTTTTACACACTTTTTTTTATAGAGGATTATGTTTCATGATAGAAATACTTCTATGCAAGTATCACTTTGGAAAATATTAGGAACATCATTTAAAAATCTCCTACAGCTTGGTCCTGATATTATTAAAAGAGAAAGTTGAACCAAGGAACAAACAATAAAGCATGATCTTAAAAATGTTTTATACTGAATATCTATGATTTGCCAGTTTTCAGCTTTTAAATGCATATATATATATATATATATTTCTTTTACTAAAAATTTTGCAAGAAAATGACCTAATGTGATAGCCTAAGTTTAGTGTTCCTATGACATAGAAACTGTTGTTTTTTGCTTCATTATTTTGGGTCAACTATGGAACAAAGATCACACCCACTTTGTTGTACATTAGCAGCATAATGCTGAAAGCCTGAATGTCCAACTGAATTATTGTTAACTATTAGGAACTAGTATTTTTGGCTCTTGTACACCTTCCTGTGAAATTATCAATAAGAAAATTATTGACAATTATTTTTAGCTCTTTTTTTGTTGGTATTTTCCCCTGAAATTATAGCAAATGTTAAGCAAAAAAAATTATAGTATTTGGTGTTTAGGGATTATTTTATATTTGAAAATTTTTTAAATCATAGTTATAATATATATTTTAGACATATTTCATATCTTAGATACTGGGAAAAGGGAATGAACTTATTCAAAATGAAAGCGTTACTGAGTTGAGAAACAGGAGGTAGGTGGGAGAAAGAGACTTATCTATGTATGTAAGCAAGATGATTTGGGCAACTGTACTATGCATTTCTGCTGGTCTATGGAAAGGAGCACATAATGCTTTAATTTGTTTCATCTTATTTTTTTCAATTGTTTCTTTTCCTCTTAATTTATTATACATTTCTTTCTTTTTTTCTGTCTTCCAAGTTTACATGCTCATATATGGTAATATGAATAAGTGGTTGGAAGATAACTCTGTGTATTATATAATAAATACCATGAAATTTGTGTTAGCTTGTTAAGTAAAATTCTGTATCACTTGTAATTTTTTGTGTTTTAATTCTAACTTGTACGCTCTTCAGAAAACAAAAATGGATTATATAAATGTTTAAATATTGGAAAATTAATCCATACTATTTCTAACTCATATAATAATGTAATGTAGAATAACATCCCAGAGGTTGTTTTGTGAGACCATCACAATAGAAATTATTTCCTGAAAACCTAATTTCAGTTTGGAAAGAAACTTTCAGAGGGCTTAAAACATGCAAATTTTATGTAAAGAGAGTCAGAGAATGAAAAATTATATAAAACTGCTCACTTTTTGTAGACTTGCAGTGTTAATTTTCATTTATTGCTAAGACCATTAACACAAAAAACTCTTAGACACAAATTTATATCATTTTCAGAGGTGTCCTAGAGTTGTATCTTTGTAGCTGCCATGCAACAATTACTTACTTCTTGCTTTATTCGGTCTTATATCCACTATTGCAGTGATGCCGTACAAATATTCCAAAAAAATTCACCTAGTTTGTACAAGAATCAATGTGTCGCTGTAAAAAAGCGAGGCACATATGGTAATGCAGGCTTTCATTTGTACCTGCCATTTATCCTGAACACAGGATAAGTATCCTATACTATTAGCTGAACACAAATAATTATTCGTCACTCTAACTAACATGTCATTATTCCTGAACTACTCTTCTTGGTATAAAAGAAACCTCTTTGTATTGAGTATACAATGAGGCCATAGAAACCCTAATGAAACTGCTGTATGCAAATTAAGGTTTCCTTTTCATCAGAGGCAAAAGAATACGTCATTTAGATCACAGTTTCCAATAAAATTCAACAAAAAATGAGCTCTCTTATCCTCTGGTTAGATTATAAAAATCACTGAAAGTCAAAAACAAACAGCCACAAGCACTAGTAAATGAGAAACAGCCAAGATCTGGAACTTGGGAGACTATCCAATATACGCATATTTGCAGTCCATCAAGACATATCTTGTAAAGTAAGGCAAAGAAACAAAACAGAAAGAGGAAAAATGAGGTTCAAGATCTCCTTTCTCTATTTCACTGAAATAGTTATGTTTTTTGTACCTGGGAATGGTTGCTCCAAACCAAGTTTTGGTAGGAGGAGGCAGGTTTGAGTGTGGAGAGTGCTTCCTGTGAACCGATGGGGTCCAAGGCTTGCACTACCTTGTTCATGGGCCCACTGTAGGTCCTCACTCGTTCATAGACTACATTTTTTTCTAGAGGCTGTTGGACTTGGCTTGGCTGATGGTGGCAATAGTAATGCTGCCCCTGGCACTGTAGCATGTCAGGAGACTGATGGGTCCCACAGCTGCTGCTGGTTTCGTTCCAATAGCTTGAGCTCATCATCTTGTCAGTATTTCCCTGAGGAATAAAAACACAAAGACAATGAAAAGAGTGCAGGCATACATAGAAGTCATTTATGAACACTCTGTTCATATTGTGGTGTTTGGGAGAAATTGAGTTACCTGGGCAGGAGCAGGAGCAAGTCTGGCAACTGTAGAAGAGGCAGCAAAGTATTTGAGCTCAAATGAAAAGTGGAACCACCCTGTGAGATTGCTCCAGGAAATAGAACTGACACGCCCCTGAGGGGTGGATTCACCTGGCAAGTTTGCGTGCCAAGAGAGGCCCTGCCTTACCACAAAACAGATATAAGGTTTCTCAGTAGGTAAAGGAGTCTGGGAAAAGCAGAAATGCAGACTTTCAAGGTTGAAGCCAGATCTCGGAGCCCATGAGATCAGAAATTTGATGGCAAAGATATACTAATTCCCAAATTTATTAGAGGAGAAATTTCACAAATGTTACAGGAAAATGCCTTCTACAGGTTCCTACATTTAGCAAAGTTGGTTAAAAGTCTAAGTATTGTAGCTTCAGAATCTCAAACCAAATTAAGAGGTATTTCCCTAGGGACACACCAATTTTTAGAGATAAAAGCCACATTCTTTTTAAAACCAAGTTGCAGATAAAGGAGATTTCTGTGAGGTTGCCTTTTAGCAACTCTTTTTTTTTTTTCTAACATACCTTGAAAGGGATTTATCCAAATGTTTGAATTTGTTGTCTAGAAACAGAGGTTAGGTTATAGTGGGAATAGGCTTCGAAAATCCACCCATTCCACAAATGCTTTGAATTTTGGCATTTACATTTATTGTTTGGCAGTTTTACAAGGGAATTTACTCATTTATTTATTTTGCAGTAGTGGGGATCAAACTCAGGACCTTGCATTTGCCAGGCAGATGCTTATGACATTGAGCTATTTCCCTAGCCTTGAATTTATTTATATTCTAGGAAACTCTGGATTTGATTGCCTCTTTAACAGGTGCCTTACCTGACATGATGAGATTTTATTTATTCCTACTTGAAATTTCAACTGTAATGCCCCGCTAGATTTTGCCTTGCAAGGAGCTTCAGCACCACTGAACTCCAGAATATTCATTTAAGGATGCCTTCAGAAAAGAGGTATCTTGCTGTATGTATATGTATGATAGGACCAATAATACTACACAATATTCTGGAGAGGAAGAGAATGTCATCTAGTTAATTAGTCATCAATTTTTTCCTGATGAATGAGCATAGGGTAATTAATTACTGGTCACTTACTATGTGCTATGTACTATTCATGAAGATGTATATGATTTATCTCACCTTAGCAACAGCTTTATAAGTTCGTTTGAGTGAGAAGCTGAGTCACAGGCATGGAAAAGTTAAAAAAAAAAAAAGTTTCCCAAAGTAAAATAATTAGTAAATGGTGGATATAAAATTTGAACGTAAGGGCTGGGGTATAGCTCAGTGGCACAGCACCTGACTGGCAAGTGCAAGATCCTGAGTTCAATGTCCCATAAAAGGGGGGAGGGGATTTGAACCTAATTGGATTCATTTTAAAGTCTAAGCTATTACATATTATTATATTATATTATATTACATTGCTAACAATTATTCTGTATCTGGCTAACAAATCTAGTTAGAAATGTATCAATGAATTAGTTGAAAAATGCCAACTTTCAAGTAATTTTCAAAGAAATCTTTGAATATTATGGCAGAAGGGTACGTAAAAAAAAAAAGCTCAAAATCAACCTTAAAAATTTTACATAATATACTAAATATGTACAGTTAAATTTGTGTGTTGTGGGAAGAGCTTTCAAATCTAATTTTTCATTGTTCTAATGCTATTTCATAGGAATCAATGAAAATTTAATTAGAAACATGTGACCGACCAAGCAATCCAGTAAAATATCAGATCACTAACTCACTAATATTAACATTATACATTTGAATAAATTTTATGTGTGAACAGGGAATGGATTTTAATTGGTGTCATCTACAAAGCTATGGCTGCTAAAAACTAAATTTGAAACACATACATGCACACACACTGCTGTTGGTATCTGCTTCCAACAAACATGTGACCTAGTAAATAAAGCATGAGAATAAGGTAAAGAATAAAAATTATCTTCTTCGTAAAATAGGTACCATAATTGTTCTCCACATTTCTTGAATATATGCTATTTTGAGGCAGCCACCTTAATGCAATTGGGCCCAAATTGATGTGTACAATTCATGTCCTCAGTGCTTTCATCACTGCTGCCCATCTCTGAGTATGAAAGAGTGAGAGCTTGAGGTTCACAGGTAAAGAACTGTTATCAGATCAGACATTATGTAGTGGACAAGCCACAAGTACCTACAAAGCAGATGTTTATCTCCCTCATTCATCTCAGAGAGGTTTATCAATCATTCTCAAGAAAGGTTTTGCTCCTCTGAGAATACATTTATACTTTCATCATCTGTATCTACAATTTTTTTTTCATGAAACCTGGAATTAAACACAGGCCCTTGTGCTTGCCAGGGAAGCACTTATTCTACTGAGCCATCTCCCCAGTCCTTCTACAAACGTTTTAGCTCTCTTTTGTAAGAATGATGCCAGTACTAACCTATTTTATTCATAAATAAATATATGTTTTTATTTGTTTAATAATAGTACCCTGTTTAACATTTGAAAATGCAAGAGACTCTTCAAGTTTTAAGATAAGTGTATGCTAACTTTGGTAGACAAGGTAGCCCATGTAAATGTCTTCTGTGCTCTGGACTGGTTTAAGGAACTCTAAATTATATTTCCAATAGCATTTTGTTCCATTGAGGAATATATACATTTTGTTTAGTAATAAAACCACTCATTGGGTTGGAATATAGCTCAGTGGCATAAGCCCTTGCCTGACAAACTCAAGGTCCTGAGTTCCATCCCTGGTACCAACTCCCCCAACCCACCAAAAAAAACCCACTTTTTATGGTGAAAGGTTTGGAAGATAGAGTGGACATCTTGTTAGAAGCTAATTCAGTTTTAACAAAGATAAAACAACTTTTGATCTTGGGAGGCTGAAACTTTATTGTTTCTAGTTATTAAAAATGATTGTTTTCAGTACTAACGATTTAATCTAGAAGCTTTACACTAAGCTACTTGTCCAGCCTTTATTTATATAATTTTTCTTTTTAAAGCCAATGTCTTATGACAAATTGCTCAAGCTGGCTTGAACATGTGATCGTTCTGCCTCTGCTTTCTAAGTGCTAGGATTACAATAACCACTAGGAAGATAACAATGTAAAATGTATTACTTATTGAAATTGTCCGATTAATCAGCGTTGAAACTGTCTCATTGATATTTGTCTCTCAATAAACTAAAATAAAATTTAAAAAAGATCCACAATGAAAACAAAGGCATTTCCCAATTTAATTGATTATTTTAAAATCAATTAGGGGCCAGGGATATGCCTCAGTGGAATAAACGCAAATTCAATAGGTCCAGCCAAATAGCTCAGTGGATGAAAGTGCCTGCAAGCAGGTGCCAGGGCCCGATGCCTGGCCGGCCCCACCCCCAGGGTGTGCCGAGACAGCAATTGAGACTGGGCAAGGTGGCATAAACCTGTAATCCCAGCACTTGGGAGGCTGTAAACAGGAGAATCAGAACGAGTCCGATCTAGTTGTGAGATCCTGAAAACCATGTAGACCCTTCCCTAAAATACAGAAAAAAAGTAAAAAATAAAAATTCAAATAAGTCAAAATAAAATGAAATAGAAAAATAAACTTCTCATACTAGTTATAGTAAGGGGTGTGTGGAGTAAGGATAAAGAATGTTTGCTGAACATATTAATAGCAATAAAAGACAGTGATTTACATTTTGATTGAGCTGCTTTGAAAGCTGTCTAAAATTTTCCTAATTTACCCTACTGAGAAAGCTGTAAAAATGGAATTTATCCTATTCTCGCAACACAGAACACTTACATAACCAGATAGGTGTTTTCATTTCTCCTATCCATCAGATAATGAATTACTGCAGCAGTCACTAGCTGGGTGTCCTATAGTTCAATTCACTACCTGGAGATCCTGTAGACTGTGGGCTCAGTCTCCTAAAATAGCTAACCATTTCAGATGTAGTTGCAAGTCCGGTATTATTTTTGCACCTGTGGTTCTTCCTGATCTGCTTAAACCACTGTTTCCTCAGGTTGAATTAATTTTCTAGAGCGTTCACAGAAGTCAGTGAAACACTTACACTTATTAGTTTATCATAAAGTATTTTACAATAAGTTCCAGATGGAAGAAATGAGTAGGGACCTGTGTGTGAGAAGCAGTATCCCCTATCCCCTCCAGGAAGGTGAGAACACCTTCCAGGAACCTGCATGTCCTCAGCTATACATCCCTAGGGAAGTATGTAGCTGTGTTTCCTCTTTTGTCTTTTTGTTTGGCAGAACCAGGGATTAAACTCAGGCCCTTGTGTTTGCTAGGCAAGCACTTATTCTACTGAACTATCTCCCCAGCCCTCTTTTGTCTTGAGGAGTGGCCTATATGGGAGTGTCTCTCTCTTTCAAGTTGCAAAGTCACTTTGTCTACCATATTGTCCTTGATGGCCTGGCCCTGTCTGACTGCCTATAATAATTTCTATCTAATTTAGCTGACTAAAACATAAGAACCTGCTAACTGTAATACACTATCTAGGTATAATATGTTAAGATATTATATTTTTATATAATTCAGTGTGATTTTTGTTAAATTATAGACTTCAGGAAGCAAATTGATTGTCCCAGGAAGGTATGGACTTTCAAAAATTAACTGGCTAAAAACATTAGATAAAACAGAGCAATAATTAAATTATCAAAATTGATGCACAAAACTATCTTAGAATATTAAAAAACAAAATTAATAATAAATTTACCCTCAAATATATTTCATAAGCACCAGCAATTTTCATTTTTATCACCAATTCTGTATAACACCTCCTGTTTTATGAGACTGATGGTCAAGTTTATAGCACAGGCATAGAGCTTGAAGCTAATGATATAATGTTGAATGTTAAGCAAAGATATCTAAAGCTTTTTCACTTCTGACTTCTGTGTGATTAAGAACATAATATTCATGTTGGAAAGAGTCAACAAACATTGGCCAGACAAAATTTAACTCCAAAATAGATCAGGTTGATATAGGAGAATGAAACTCACAACCTGAAAGGAACTTGGTATGAGTTTGTGTTCTCTAAAATTAAAGAATGAATTTTAGGAACAAACGGAGATTAAGAGCAAAATATATTTATTGGGGGAAAGAAAGGTTCTGTCCAAGAGACAGAAGAGTGGGTTATCCCCTGGAAGCAGGTATGAATACAGGACAGGGTCTCTTCCTGTTGGCAGGAGGTTGAGTTAGTGACTCATTCGGGCTTTTCAAGGTGATTGATAACTATTTAGAATATCGATCTCAGATGCCCATCCCTGAGAAAGTATATAGGAGGATCATTAGGTTTATGTGTTCTTTTGCGTTGAGGTGTAGCCCAAAGTGGAGTGTCTGTCTCTTCCAAAGTTGCAAAGTCACCCTATCTTCCATATTGTCTCCCTGAGGGCCTAGCCTTGTATGACTGCCTATAATATTTCTATCTAATTTATCTTCCTACGGTAAGATGATTGTATGAAAGCATCTAGTGTGTGTATGTGTGTGTGTGTGTGTGTGTGTGTGTGTGCACGTGCGCGCGTGCATGCATGCGCGCATGCGTGTGTGTGCTTTTGGAACGGGGGATTGAAATCAGGCCCTTGCACTAGCCAGGCAAGTACTTACTCTACTAAGCTATCTCCCTAGTCGTGAAAGCACCTATGTTTGGTTAAAGTAATCCAAAATTTTGTGCCTACCAAAGAGGAAAATGCCTGATGTATATCGAGGGCCATTAGACAGAAACTCTGGAGAGTGTCTATAACTGCTGATCAACACCTATGGTCCCTTTCAACTTGAAGAAGCCATAACAGACATTATCCATCAATCCCTTATGGCAGTTTGCATTACTTCTTCAGAGATGCAAATGTTGTAGGCAGCTAAGTTATATAGAAATATTATAGGCCCTCAAGGACACAATATGGAAGACAAGATGGCTTTGAAACTTTGGGAGAGACAGATTAACTTCAACATGAGCCAGACCTCAAAACAAAAGAGTAAACAAATGCAGCCACAAAATTTCCTAGCAATGGGCATCAGAGATTGATATTCAATCACTTTGAAGCCAGAGAGAGTCATTGACCCAATCCCCTACAAGAAAAGGCCCTATTCGGTATCAGTGTCCACTTGCTACATGACTTTCTTTTTTATGACTTGCTTTCCCATTTGGTCCTGGATTTAATCAATTTTACCTGAGCAGTTGTACTCTTAATATTATGGTTTGACCATAGTTTTGTCTCATCTCATGCCCATCTAGCAAGTTCCCATGTTTCTCATTATCCTCACTACATGGTTTTCCTCTATAAAAATCCCCAGAAGTTCCAGCCTGATAGCTCAGCAGACTAAAGTGCCTGCTTAGGCAAAGCAAAGTGACCAGTTAACATCACTGGCCTGCTGTACCAGCACCACACCCAAGGCACACTGAGAAGGCGATTGAGATTGGGAGTGTTGCTCCTATAATCCTAGTGCTTGGGAGGCTGAAAACAGGAGGATCACTACTAGTCCAGTCTACATAGTGAGACCCTGTACACCCAGTATCTCCTGTACTAATGCAAAAAAAAAAAAAAAAAAAATCCCTGGAAAAAACAGGTTTGCACCTAGAAATGTGTTTTGTGATATAATGAATTTCACAAATGCTACCTTAAATGTAATTTGAGAAGTAACTTTACCATACTACATGTAGCCTAAGATAACATACACGGTGATTTTCTAAATGGATCAGTAATGTAGTGCTTCCAAGATTTGTAGGCCATCAAATATATTTTGTAAAGTATATGTAACAAATATGTGTAGAATATTTTTGCATCCTTCTGACATTTTGTGAGTTTGTTCTTCCACTTGCTTTGGACTGGACTTCTATGGTAAGAATTTTGGGAAAATGTATCAAAGTCCATTTAACCAGCTAAAACACTATACCAGTGATGCCCGAAGTGAAGTCTATAAGACAAAGTCATTAATCTCAGGTCTTTCTACCACAGAGTCAGACAGAAACTCTGAGGGTGGGGTCCATCAATCTCTTAACAAGCTTTTCTGCCAATTGTGATACATACCAAAACTTGAAGAATCTCTGAATTGTACATATTGAGGATGAGACTCGGATAAAACAAGACAGTAATGGTGAGATGAGACCTCTTACTTTGTAAGACACTGTTAGAGGCTCAAGGTTAGGCAATTAGTACTTTGCAAAAAAGTAAAGGTGAAATGTGTCCTGTGTACTTCATTTTTATACTTTTCAAGAGTTCCTCCTACTTTCTCTTCCAGGACATTGAGTGTTTCTGTTTTAACGTTTAGATCTTTAATCCATTTTGACTTTAACTTAGTGCATGCTGATAGAGCTGGGTCAATTTTTAATTTTCGGCATGTACAAACCCATGTTTTCCAGCACCATTTGTTAAAGAGGCTATCTTTCTTCCAGTGAGCTTGTGTAGCCCCTTTGTCAAAGATAAGATGGCTGAGTGTTTTCGTAGATGCCTCTGTGTCTTCTAATCTATTCCACTGATCCTCAGGTCTATTTTGTTGCCAGTACCATGTTGATTTTATCACAGTGGCTTTGTAGTATAATTTCAAGTCAAGAATTGTGATGCCTCCTGCCTTGTCTTGATTGGCCAAGATTGCCTTTGCTATTCTAGGTCGTTTGTGGTTCCAAATAAATTTTAGGATTGATTTCTCTATATCTGGGAGGTATGTTGGTGAGTCCATAATATTAAGCTGAGCTGTAAATGGATATGGTCGACAATTTCTTTGAATAACTCACTATGGTAGTAGAATGCTGGACTGTGTTGGATTGTAGTGTCGAGTTCAAGCACCTAAGTTAGTTGAATGTCAATGGAGTGCCCAGTTTTGACAGGTGTAGACAAAGGAAGGGTTGTAGAAAGAAAAAAATCATGATGTGTGTGTATAGACAGTACAGTTGGGATAGATAACGCTGTGCTTCTACATAATTCTATGAGAGGCAAGATCTGCACTAATGGTGGTTGGACAGGATATTATGTCTGCTTTTTGTACTATGGTCATCCACTAGGTAAATAATTATTGAATTTTTGATATAATTCAGGTATAAAAAAATTAGGTAAGTAAGCAACTACACTCTTAATTCACTGATAAGAGATATCTGCTAAAATAATATCTGTAAATATAATATTATGTATGCATCTTGTACAATACCAAAACGTTATGAAAACAGTTTGCAATGTTTTAATTCATCGAATGTGTATGGTTAAGGTGTCTTGAAACTGTCTGATTGACATTTGTATTTTAATAAAATAAAAATAAATGAAAAAAAAATAAAAGACCATTGGGGGGAAAAAATGTGTCCTGTGTAGTCAGATTTTTCCACATACATGGAGAAGTTCGGATGGAAGCCCGCAGATAAGGGAAGTTAGGCAGCTAGAGCTCAAGTCCTGAATTGGTAAACTGGTATTAACTCAGGAGTTGAATGAATTAAGAAGCCAAAGGGCCCAATTAATTAACTTAAGCAAACTGACTAGCAGGACTTAATAGTATGTAAATGACAAAGAACAGGTGCTTAATTGAATTGAAGAGACTCTGGAGGAAATGAAATTCAAATAAAGCTTTCCTTGCAGACTCCAAAGGCCTACCAGCAACTGGAGCACCATGCCTTCATTGTTATTTTTCTCTCCCTCAAGGGACAAAATACCTGATGTCCAGAATTAAGGAAGGAAAGGTTTATTTATCTCACCATTTGTGGAATTTTCAGTACATACTAAGCTGCCTTCAAGGCAGAGTGATACATGGCAGATGACATCAATTCATGGCGGCAGAAAACTACAGTAAAAAAAAAAAAGACAGTAAATGCAACAAGAGCAAAAAAGGAGGAAAACAGAGAGTAAACCTCTTTCCCTCCCTTCTATTCTATGCAGGCTACTGTAGCACTCACACCTGTAATCACAGCATTGGACAATGAATCAATTAATGCAGAAGTCCACAACCATGACTGCATGAGGCTTTTGGGAGACATCTAGACAGAAACCATAACATCTACATTATGTCACTTAACAAAAACTATATAAAAAGCCCATAGATTTAATCATATATGGTGGCTGCATTGTGGAACACCATTCTCTGACTAGCAAACTGTATTTTATTTATTGTTCCTAATAAACATGTAAGGGGCCTGGGAGATGGCTCAATAGAATAAGCGCTTGCCTAGCAAGCTCCAGGGCCTGAGTTCAATCCCTGGTTCTGGAAAACAACCTGGTAAACAAGCAAACAAACAAACATGTTTTGCCATTCCCCAGTGCTTGCTGCTTTTTTTTTTTTTTTTTTTTTTTTTTTTTTTTTTTTTTTTTTTTTTTTTTTTTTTTTTTTTTTTTTTTTTTTTTTTTTTTTTTTTTTTTTTTTTTTTTTTTTTTTTTTTTTTTTTTTTTGCAGAACTGGGGATTGAATTCAGGCCCTTGCACTTGTCAGGGAAGTGCTTATTCCACTGAGCCATCTCTCCAGACGCCTTGAGGTGCATTTTATGAAGGTCAGACCTCAAAACAAAAGATGAAATGACTACATATACATTCTTTCCCTAAATAGAAACAGTAATGATTGATACTCTGAGTAGGCATCAATCACCTGGTTGGGAGGCCACAAAAAGTCTCTTGCCTCTTCCAGGCAAGGTCCTTGTTCTTTCTGTTCATCTTGCTACATGACCCCATTGGGTGAATATTACCTAAGCAGCTATGCTTTTAGTCTTATTAGTTGATCAAAGTTTTGTCCTACCTTATACCCATTTCATAATTTTGTGCTAAAACCTTACTTTGAAAAGTGGAATCATGATGTGCCCACTTTCCAGATACCTGTCTCTCTCTCTCTTTTTTTTTTTTTTGGTGGAACCGGGAATTGAACACATTACCCATCTCTCTTAGACATAAGCTTTCTTTTCCTCAATGAATATTTCATGCTCTTAACCTATTCCTCCTTAGAATTGATTCTTCAGTTTTGGAGCACATGAATTCAGCATATTGTACATGTAGCAGGCTAGGAGTTACAATAGTTTCCTTATATTGCTTGAACTATTTGGAGGTTGTATATCATCTCTGTATCCTTTTTGGAGGTCCCTCCAAGGCAACTAGATGGAGGTAAGTTTTTTGTTTTTGTTTCATATATCCTGGATTATGACTTACTTAATTAAAATTGTCATTTTGGGCTCTGTAGACTGCTTATGCCTTGTCTCATATGCATTGCTCTTTGTTTAAAATAATAATAATAATAAATTTAAGTTGAGAACATGGGAAAAAGTTATGATTTGCTTTTATGGGCAAGTTTGTATATTCCTATTTTGTCTATGTTGTGTTTAAACTAGCTGCTTCATCTTTCTATTAAAGAAAAGTACCTGTGTAATTAGGTAGAGGTGATTAGGTAAATAACTTACCTCTATTTATGTTTAGAGGTGATCTGTTTTTCAGGCTTGAAAATGCTCCACTCACTTTCTATTTGCCCTTTGATAGTTTCCTCAACTAATTGAGAACAATGACTTATATGTCACAATGATTGGTTTCACTAGCAGTGTTTTCTTCTTGAAATGTAATTGTTATAGGTGAAATTAATTATACTTTGGACTTTTATTTATTTTTTATTTTTTGGTGGAACTGGGAATTGAAATCAGTCCCTTGTGCTTGCCAAGGAAGCACTTATGCCACTGAGCCATCTCACAGCCCTAGTTTGAAATTTTAGAAGCACTTGATAGAAGTATGAGTTTCTGGAGAAGATATGTTCATGAGCTGTTAAGGGTGACTAGTCTGACCCAACTAATCATCTCTGCTGATGTTAACCACCTGCTCTGTAGGGGAACACCTCATGGGATTCCTTGAGGATATGAAATTCCGTAGAAATTAGAGGGATACCATTTCTTTCTCTTGTACTTTCAGATGAGAGACTCAATGTCAAAATCTCTTACTTCTTTGGAATTTATTCTTAAATACTGAAAAATGTTCAACCCTAACTTATCAAGGGAAAAAAAGTTTAGTATTTTTCTATATCAATGCATGGTCTGCTTATATCCTACAGCCAAAATGGAATCCATAGGGAAGTATTGATTATAATGTAATTTCACAACTTGTACTGTAAAAAAGAGGGAAAATGGTCAGAACTGCTCCTTTGCATTTAGAAATAATCTTTATGTGTATTCAAAATGTAAATGTAAGCCATAGGAAAACTAGACATCAATGATCCTTTTTTTTTTGTTTTGTTTTGTTTTTTTTTTTTTTTTTTTTTTTTTTTTTTTTTTTTTTTTTTTTTTTTTTTTTTTTTTTTTTTTTTTTTTTTTTTTTT
>PVKA01008986.1:0-49764 GCA_004027165.1 Ctenomys sociabilis
AGGCCGGGCGTGGTGGCGCATGCCTGTAATCCCAGCACTCGGGAGGCTGAGGCTGGAGGATTGTTGTGAGTTTGAGACCAGCCTGAGCTACAGAGTAAGCTCGAGGCCAGCCTGAACTGCATAGTGAGACCCTGTCTGAAAAAAACAAAATAAATAAAATAAAAATAAAAAAATAAAAAATAAAATATATCGTTCTCTATTTTAAAACAGAATCATTTTTAAAAAGTCCCAAAAACATAAAATTGAATTTAAGCTAGGATTTGAATCATTTTTAAAAAGTCTCAAAAACATAAAATTGAATTTAAGCTAGGATTTTTTTTTTCTGTATAGAAGATAATGTCCTACAACAGTCCACAGAGACTCTAAATATAAACATTTAGATTGAAACAGTTAAAAAACGTGCTCTGGGGCTGGGCATGGTGGTGCATACCTGCAATCCCAGTACTTGGAAGGCTGAGGCAGGAGGATTGTTGTGAGTTCGAGACCAGCCTGAGCTACAAAGTGAGCTAAAGGCCAGCCTGAACTGCATAGAGAAACCCTGTCTCAAAAAAACAAAACAACAACAGCAACAAAAAAATGTGCTCTGCTTTCTCCAAAGTGCTCTCTTTCCTATTCTTGATTTAAAATAGAAAATATATTGATAAATACTGAGGAGTTTTAGGTCTTCTCTTTAATAATCTGCTTCATTTTATGACAGCAGTAACAATATCTAAATAGCGAACTAGGGATAAATTCAGAGACTACTTAGAGGCATATGTAAAATCATGTAATTCAAAAATCAGAAGATGGGCCATCTAAATAGCTCAGCGGATTAAAGTACCTGCAAGCAGACACAGGAGCCGGGGGTTCGATCCCTGGGCCTGCTGTGCCGACCCTGCCCGCCCCTGATATGGAGATTGGGACTGGGTGTGGTGGCACATGCCCGTAATCCCAGCTCTTGGGAGGTTGTAAACAGGCAGATCACTATGAGTCTGACCTATTAGTGAGACCCTGAACACCCTGTAGACCCTTCGCTAAAATACACACACACACACACAAAAAGAAAAAAAAATTAGAAGGAATTGCACTATAGATTTTTTTTCAAGACCATCAACAAAAATATTTCCTATGTGGAATTTCATCTTTCTCTTATTACAAAATGTAAGGAAATATTAAATAATAATAAAAATCTCAAAGTCCAACTTAAAGTAACTGAATATAGGTCAATGAAAAGTTATCAGTATCAAATTCAATTTATAAAAATTGTTTTCAATAGCACAATTGCCTGTGTGAGGCACTGAGTTTTATTGCTAATAATTTTTAAAAAGGATGATATGTGGCTATTGTGGAATAAAATGAAAAGTACATAGCACCTACTACAAGCATCTTTGTGCAGCCAAAACTGGGAACAAGCTTTCTACCATCCTAATTTACAGAGAATAGCGAGAATGGAGAAAAATTAAAGGGCCCAACAGAAATGCAAGCAGGCAAATTCAGAACGTGGAAAGACTTACAGAACAAGTTAAGATGTTATGGCTTGTATCTAAAGGTCCTCCCAGCGCCTCTTGTGACTCTAGGAGAGGCTTTTTGGAGGTGACTGGATCTAGGGTGTGTGCTGCTGGGATCAAGTGATGCTGAGATAGATTCAAGGTGTGATGTGAGGATTAAGCTGCCCCAACCTGCAGATGAGGACTACTCACCCCAGGCTGGGTAGCCTGGATAAGACATAAGGGACAGACGGTTGCTGTTTCTCGCTTGTCCCTTGTGGCTTACTGCTTGCTGCCCTCTGCCTGCCTTGAAGCGTTTCTCCTCTGCAATGTTCCTCTGCCAAGCCACTCTGTTTTGGAGCCAGCCAACTACAAACTGAAAACCCTACAAACTGTAAGCCAAATTAACCTTTCCTCCTTTAACTTTAGGTGTTGGTTATTTAATCATTTATCTATCTATCTATCTATCTATCTATCTATCTATCTATCTATCTATCTATCTATCTATTTTGTGGAACTGGGAGGGGTTGTTTGTTTTATCTCAGCAACAAGAAAAGTAATTAAGACACCAGGTTTCTTTAGCAAATAAGTGACAAGAGTAAAGAGAAAGGAAGAACTGTTGTAGATTAAAAAGGAAGGAATAGAAATATAGTTCAGTGGTTCAAGTGGCCTGGCAAACACAAGGTCCTGAGTTCAATTCCTGGTACCTAAATAAATAATATCAATAAAAAGGAATTAAGAAACAGATCAACCAACAAAGTATGAGCATTATTTTGATTTTGATTTTATTTTATTTATTTATTTTTGGCAGAATGGGGGAATTGAACTCAGGCCCTTGTGCTTGCCAGGGAAGCACTTATTCCACTGAGCCATCTCCCCGGCCCCAATGGATCTTGATTTTTAATAAATCTTAAAAGACATTTCTGAGCAAGTTAGGGATATTTGACCTGAGTATTTTATGTTATTAAAGCATTAATGTTGATTTTAGATGGCATTACTTTTTTTTCTTAAAGTGTAGAGCTTTTGAGAACCTTTTTAAGGTAATCTTCCAGTGGAAAAATACATGCAGGATATGTAAAACATGATCCGCTATCTGTTCATAATTAATAAAACTGATGATAGGCATATGGAAGTACATTATACACCTCACTTTAGGTTTCTGAGATACGGAATTTTCTACAGAAAAAAGTTAGTAAAAGATAGCAATAACATGGGAAGATAGCTCAGAGACATCAGCACCTCTCTGGCAAACAAGCAAAAGGTCCTGAGTTCAGTCCTCAGAGTACGCACCCCACCCCAAGAAACACCTGCACAAATGCATGCACACACACACACACACACACAGAGAGAGAGAGAGAGAGAGAGAGAGAGAGAGAGAGAGATAATAATCAAGCACAATGTGAACTTCCTGTTTAAATCTTAGAACAAACTGTAAAATAAATCCAAAAATAGAAAGGCTCTATAGCCCTCCTGGAAGCAGGACGTCACTTGGTTCTGCTGATCTGGGTTAGACACACTGAAAGAACTGATCAAACACATGCTAGTTCCTCCTTTTGGAATAAACTAGCCCTTTTTCTCTGTCTGGAATGTTCCGTTCTTTTTTTTTTTTTTTTTTTTTTTTTTTTTTGGTACTGAGAATTGAACTCAGAACCCTGCGCTTCCCAAGCAGGTACTTATTCTACTGAGCTATCTTCCCAGCCCTCCATTTATTCTTTAGGATCGAGCTTTTCATTTCCTCCATGAAACTGTATGCATGTTGTTCCTTTGACTAAATGCATCACTCCCTTTTCTGGGCTCCTACAATATTCTCCTTACTGTATCTATTTTCACATCTCATAATATCTGCTTATAACTTTTTTCTTTCGCTCCCTTTTCTAAATTATGAGATACTCAAAAGCAGACACTACTTTTTAATCCATTTTTGTATTTTTAGTTCCTGGTAATTAAAACAATGGTAAAAGATCCTATACAAAATATTTTATCCATTCAGTACAAGTGTATACAGTAGAGAAAAGTTTGTAGGGTCATCTGCATTTGGAAATGAGTTTACTTAATGGGCTAGTAAGTAGTAGAAGGCTCAGAAAGAGCTAGTTGTTGACATCATCCAATGTTTATGGTCTTTTCAAGATTTACTGTCTTTTATGCACAATAAAAGATTAATTCTAGTCTAATAAAGGAAGAAAAGCAAATAATTAATTAGTTCAGCTAGATCTACATTCTGTCTCACATGTTTTCTGAAAATGTTTTCAGTGTAATTAATTAATTACAATGAGTAACCTCTTCCAAGAGTATTTGTGAGAAACTGTAAAGGAAGACCAATAACAAACCCACATAATTGAATATGCTGATAGACTGGCTAATATTTGGAAGCATTTTGAGTGGAGTTTTTTTTTAAATTAAGCCATATTTGCAATTAACTTTGACACATTGCCCATAAACTTAGTCCTATGTAGAAGCTACTTTTACATTTGGAACTTGGGAAATCCTCATATTGTCATTATTTAAGAACTGATTGTAGTCTCAACCAAATGGTTTTCTCCATTATATTCTACCTGAGATTTAGTGTATTAATCCCTAAGGAAATCTAGATGAGTTGTTTTTAGAATCTATGAACATTGCTGGCATGAAGTGATTTATCTACATATTTATTTCTGCTTGCCATTGCAATTCATTTTTTTCCCCCAGTACTGGGGATCAAATTTGGGACCTTGCAATTGCCAGGCAGGTGCTTATCCTGCTGAGCTATATCCCTGGCCCAATCCACCTACATATTACAAAAGGAATTACTAGCTAATGGTGCCCATTAAAATACTGAAGCCTCCCTAGACTTAAAAAATCATTGTCTCCAGGCCTACAGCCATAGCTAAGAAAGTCAAGTTTTGGGGTTGTGACAAGGGTCCAAATCTCACATAGGTTTTTTTAGTCAAGGCTGTCCTTGAACCTCATACTAGTTTAAAAGATAACAATCTTCACTACAGAGTAATGACATGCGGTGAAAAAGGACATCTTATTTATAAGTCCATTCCTTCCTCCCTTGGCAACCTATGACTAGAAGCTTTGCATGTAATTTGCTTACTCAAGTAACCATGTGGTCGGTCTATAATGCAAAACCTAAGATCTCCTAAAGAAATAGCATGAATTTACAGCAGGTCAGTTGTTTTCAGATGTATTATGCCCCTTAATTCTGATGTGACAAGTTCATTGGATTAAGAAAGACCTAGCAGATACATGTATAGACTTGGATATGTCTAGGTGGGTCATGGAGGTATGGCCTTGGTACTCGATAGAGTCTCTGGACCCTTCCTCTCTGCCACTCTTCTGCTTTGCTTCCAGGCTATTATGAACTGAGCGCCTTCGCTGTGTTGTACCCTTCTGCTATGACATTTCTTCCTTGAAGTCATTCACCTATGGACTAAACCAGAGCCAAATTAAACCTCTTCTCTTTTAAACTGTGGGTGTCCAGAGATGGAGAAGCTAATATAGGTGGAGTGGTTATAAAACATTGACTTTAAGGTCAGAAGGCTTGGCTTTACATTCCAGCTCATATGTTTTCTCAGTATGTGACCTTCTGCAAGTATTTACTAGTTTTTACCTCAGTTTCCTTTTCTGCAAAATGTTATCTTCTTTATAAAGTAACTAAGTGAAGCGATCTATCTACAATGGTTTGCCCAAGGCTGACACATGGTGCATGCCAATCAGTACTGGTCATTATTAATGACTGTTATGGTTTAGATTGAGGATACACCCCCACCCCTAGGCCCACGCACTCAGAAGGACTTTTGGAAGGTGACTGGGTCATAGCGACTCTGTGCTCATCAGTGGCAGAGTGTGTAGTTGGGAGGGAGGAACCATTGGAAGTGGTAGTTCACTGGGGTGAGACCTGAGAAGATTTATTTCCCTCCTGCCCTTCTCCCTTCATCTAGCTCCCTGGCTGCCATCCTGTGAGCAGCTTCCCTCAGCTCAGGCCATGCCATCCACTGCACCATTCTGGCCTTGGAGACAGCCAGCTGTGGACTGTAACCTTGAGCTGAAAAAGGTGTGAGTGCTGGGTATTGTGTCTGACCCACAAGGAAAGCAAAAAAAGAATGACCACTGATATTTTCATAAGAACTTCAATAATGGGGCCGGGGAGATGGCTTAGTAGAATAAATGTTTCCCTGGCAAGCACAAAGGCCTGAGTTCATTCCCCAGTTCTGGAAAAAAAAAAAAAAAAAAAGAACTTCAATAAAAGCCAGGAGTGGTGGCACATGCCTGTAATCCCAGCACTCGGGAGGCTGGGAATAGAGTGAGTTCTAGGCCAGCCTGGACCACATAATTCGAGGCCAGCCTAAACAATAGAACAGGACCCTGTCTCAAAAAACAAAAATATAGAAACAAAACAATCCCCCCAAACTCAAAGAACTTGAGCAATGACACACAGACCCACATTCATGATCCACCCAATCTAGTATTTGTCTTTGATGGTGGTAGAAAGAGGCATTTAGGGAGGAAAAGAAGTGCCCCCCCAGCCCCACCCCAGGGGTGTGCTGAGACAGCAATTGAGACTGCTGTGATGCACGCCTGTAATCCCAGCACTTGGAAGGTTGTAAAGAGGAGAATCACTATGAAACCAATCTAGCAGTGAGACCCTGAACACCCTGTAGACCCTTCCCTAAAATACAGAAGAAAAAAAAAAGAAACTTAGAAGTGCTTTTTTTATTGTCTCAAATGAATAAGATGTAACATATATAAGTGTATGTACAATATGTATATGTAGAAAATATTCCTCAGCTGGGCGTGGCGGCGCATGCCTGTAATCCCAGCACTCGGGAGGCTGAGGCAGGAGGATTGTTGTGAGATCGAGACCAGCCTGAGCTACAAAGTCAGCTTAAGGCCAGCCTGAACTACATATGAGACCCTGTCTCAAAAAGACAAAAAAAAAAAAAAAGAAAATATTCCTCAATTCTCCAAATATATATATATATATATATATATATGAATACCATATCTACATCATTACTGACCACATTTATAACATTGAAATTGATTTCTTTAATTTATATTAAACACTACTTTCAAAATATAAGGAGGTACTCCTTATTTCTTGGTTTCCCATAATGTATTTTGTGGGCAAATCCATATTTGCCTTATCTCTTCATGTTGATTTCATAGCCATGACTCAAATTTCTCCTCTCAGCTTTTTTGTTGTTGTTGTTTATAAATACAAGGTCTTGCTACATAGTTCCAATTGACCTTACAATCACTATGTAGTCCAGGCAGGCCTCAAATTCATAGCAGTTCTGCTGCCTCAGCCTCCCAAGTACTGGAATTACAGGCCTGTGCCACCACACCTGGTTCTATCAGCTTTTAATTTCAGAAAAATGCTCTCAAACGTACTGCAGTGGTTATCTAGTTGTTTCTAATTTATTCAATTCAATGCATCATAGATATTATTTAGCTCCGATAAAGCCCTAAGCTAAAATACAGAATTTAAAGTCTTATGGAGATTCAGTCAACTAAAAAGAAAAAAAAAAAATATGACCAACTATGTGCCAAAGAAACTGTAGCCTAGAGAGTAAGAGCCCTGAATCTGAACCAGATTATGCAGTTCGAATTCTGGTCCTGCCATTTAGTGCATGAACTTAATCAAAATACTTAAACTGTCCTTCGAGTTCTTTTTCTGTAAAACCGAGCCAACAATATTACCTGGGGTTGATACAAAACTGAGGAGTTCCAGGCTGGGGATTTAGCTCAGTGGCAGTTTACTCAGTATACACAAGGCCAAATTCAATTCCCAGCATCACAAAAACAAATAAATACCAAGGGCCAGGGATATAGTTCAGTGGCATAAGCACCAGCCTGGCAAGTGCAAGGTCCCAAGTTTGGTGCCTGGTACCACCAAAAAAACAAAATGAAAAACCAAGTTGAGCACTTATAGGTCAGAATTTTGAGGTTGGTATGAAGTTTGTCCATAAACAATCCTATTCTCCTTTCTTTCAGATACCTGGAATACACATATGATAGGATCCTAATTTCCTTTCCCCTTTTAAAGTAAGTATGACTGTGCGCTTATCTTTGGCTAATGAAATCGAAGAACTGACAAGTGTCATTTTACACATATCTTTAAAAATCAGGACATAACTTGCCAAGTTAATTTTCCTCTAATATAGTGTTTAAACAAGCACATGCAGAGGTGGAACCTCTGATAGACACTGAGATGAATGGTTATGTGCCACATGAACAGAATTCCTTGCTAATCCACAATGTACAATTGGCTTGAATAAGACAAATGACAGTGAGATTCTGGGGCTGCTACTGCAGTTTAATCTAGGCTATCTTGACCAATGTAGTACACAACATACAGTTCCTGGAATATAGCAGTGAATCACACTGACAATATTCTTGCCTCATGGGTTTCTTAAGACTTGTTTGCAATATACAGACTAGTCTAGCCAAACTTCTAAGAAGCCAGACTGGCCCATGTGAACTTACTATTTCCTTCCTCCCAAAAGAGAGTTTGGAAATGCCATAAAGGAGTCAAAGAAAAAAGCTAGAGAAGTATCCAGATTATGGTCACATCTTACAGAATTTTTTTTTTTTTTTTTTTTTGGTGGAACCGGGGATTGAACTCGAGCCCTTGTACTTGCCAGGCAAGTGCTTATTCTACTGAGCCATCTCCCATCTTACAGAATTTTTATACCCTGTCAAAATGGACGATGCAGGTAACCAACATGGGGGCCACCTTACACAAGAACAAAGAAGCTTCAAGAGAGATTTATGTGTGCATCACATGACCTGAGATTTTATTGGCTGTGTAACTCTGACCAGTGTGAAGACTATCCAGTCTCCAGAGCCCTTCAACACCTGGGAGAAAGGAAATAGGGTACAACAAATGTCCTGGGTCTTCACCCAGTAAATAATAAGTATACTATAGGTAAATATGATGATCCAATGTGAAAAAAAAGCCCACAACTATAAATTAAACAAATAGGTACTCTGCTGTTCACTATCATTTGCCCAGCCACAACTACATTCCACTCCTGATAATTGCTAGGCCTGAGTTACAAAGATGACTAAGATTTTGTATAGAAATAGAGTGACCTCAGGAAATCATAAGGCAATTAGTTAAATAACACAATAGACATAGCTTCACAATGCATGCCTGAAAAAGTAACATCTGTCCTTCAAGAGTCCTTGCCTCTGCAGGATAATAGCTAGCACTCATTGTTCCTACCTGACCTATTTACCACACGCATGCATCATATAAGTGGTCTCATCTGATCTTCAGAACAACCCTGAGAGAAAGTTACTGTTACTTTCTCCATTTCTCTGAGACAAAGAAGATTGTTTTTCCAAGTTTGAAACAAAACTCAAATTTAAAGCCAGGTACTCTGAATCCAGAGTCTGTGCTGGTGGACAGCTTATAGTATTTTGCACCCATTATTTATTGTCTTTACCTCTCTTTCTATCTTCCTAAGCAAAGCCAGAAGACACTATTTTTTGTTCTCATAGCAACCAGCAGCACCTTTATTAACAAAACTACTTTTTGAGTTATTTCCATGCATCTTCTAATTTAGAAGAACAACATGAAGGAGCTGGGGGGATGGCTCAGTGGAATAAGTGCTTCCCTGGCAAGGGCCTGAGTTCAATCCCTGGTTCAAAAAAAAAAAAAAAAAAACACATGAAGTAGGTGTTTAATAAATATCTTAGTGAGAGAGAGAGAGAGAGAGTGTGTGTGTGTGTGTGTGTGTGTGCGCGTGCAATGGAATACTAAGGATGAAACAACTGATTTTTCATAGGACGACCTCAATCACCTCGAAGAAAAAATGTGCCTGGGAAGCAAACAGGCCAGCATGTAAAAGGTGTTTTCGATGCCTGTACAAAGAAGTTTTCAAAGCCTGGGCTTGCTGGAGGGCAGGTATTCATGGGGGAATGGTGAAGGATAAGAACAGAGAGAGGCAAGGGCCGCTGGAATTGATTGATTTTTCTTTTCCTGCAGGTCTTGGAAAAGCTCTGAAGGAGAGTGAAACCCTAGGAAATTCAGACAATTGCGGGTATTTGTTGGCACACTTTAAAAATGTCCAACCTTAAGTGGACTTAATAATATTTTCATGTACATAAGGGTAAATCTCTAACGGATTCTGTTAAAATTAACCTTTAAAGAAAATGTTAGCATTTCATGAAAGCTTTTCTCGAGTCTTTTTATCATTTCTTTGAAATGAACCATATCAAGCGCCTACTGAGATCTCCAAGTGCATTTGGAAGGCTTACTTTTACTAAAAGATAACTTTCACCCTCTTCAAATTTTTACCCTCTCCACATGTGTAGATTTCTGGTCTGATTTTTTGTGGCTGCTACCTCCAGTTTTTTGGGTTTTGTTTTTTAATTTTACTTAGGGGAGAGTGAAACTTTATTCATATATTGGCAGGTTGTTTTTTTTTTCTTAATGTATAACTGTAACATATGATATAACTGGAGGTGTCTGGCCTAACATTGAACAAGGATATCTGGGACCCAGATATGTAAAGGACTGGTTTACTTAGTGGCTTTACTGAAGTCCGGCAATCATGTGACAGACGGAACAAAGGCTGAATTGGAACTTGAGACAAGTGAAAATTAAACAACCAGAAGATAAGCTTGTACAGTAAAATGAGAAAATAGTTGAGAGTAGAAAGGAATGTTTAAAGAGTTGATCTTAGAAAGAAGACTTCATCCTGGTAGAAAAGGAGATTAAACAGTTTATCTTTCACGGAAGGAGTAACTGGTTCTAAAAAATAAAGCTCTGCGGAGTTAGCTAACCAGTGTAACCTAAGTGACTGACCATAGAAAGATGACTGTATGTGATACAAAACAGAAATCAGGAAAATTGTATACACTGTGGTAAGGAGAAATAACCCTGTATTCATAGAGGATACCTACTCAATTACATCTCTGGCTCTTTTTTTTTTTTCACATCTGTGGGTTTTTTTTTTTTGTTTGTTTGTTTTTTGCAGAACCAGGGATTGAACTCAGACCCTTGCACTTGCCAGGGAAGCGCTTATTCCAGTGAGCCATCTCCCCTGCCTACATCTGTGGTTCTTAATTGGTACAACATAAAGCAATTCCATGACACACATTTTTTCACACAAGCTACAGAGGTTAGGACAAGTCACTGAACTATAGTAATCAGAGAACTATTTTATAAGACTTCAGAAAATAAGATTGTTAAGGCCTTTTGTGTTTGGCATGATTATATTTATTTTTTGTCTTGATTACTTTTTTTTCATTGCTAAGACAAAATATCCAACACCCAAAGTTAAAGGAGATGAGATTTATTTTAGCTCATAGGCTGTAGAGGTTTCAGTTCCTAACTGGCTGGCTCTGAGGCAGGGTGGCATGGCAGAGGGGCATTTCAGAGAAGGCTGGAAGAGGGCAGCAAGCAATAAATGACAACCCCATTTCTGTCCCTTATGTCTTATCTGTGTTACCCACTCTTAAGATGAGAAGCGCCCTCATCCTTAATCTCAGCGTTGTATCCTTGATTCCTGCATCACACACTGCAAAGCCCCACTTAGGATTTCAGGAGGCTTTCCCACATAGAGATACAAGCCACAACATTTCTCATTCAATGAGATAATGCTTAGGTTATATTTAATTCTCTCATCTAAGTACTAACCAGGCCCAACCCTGTTTAGTTTCCAAGATCAGATGAGATCGGGCGCATTCAGGATGGATGGCCGTAGACTTTAACTCTCACTGAAACAATAATGTACCCCCTAAAACAATCCATAATAGGAAATATTTTTCATTCATTTCCTGTGGCCTCTGTAACACATTACCACAGCCAAAATGGCACAAAACAAATTTATTCTCTTATAGTTGTGAGATCAGAAATCCAAAAAAGGATCACAAACTAGGATGTCGCTCTTGCCGAGCATTTGCAAGGCCCTGGGTTAAATCACTAGTGCAGAAAGAAGTGGTGTCATCCCTGGGCCTATAGTAGAGATGTTGGCCGGACTACATAGATTCTGGAGGTTGTAAGGGAAAGTCTGTTTCCTGGCCTTTCCCAGCTTCTAGAGGATGCCTAAATTCTTTAGATTGGGGATGGGGAGATGGCTCAATGAAATAAGCACTTGTCTGGCAAACACAGGGGCCTGAGTTCAATACCTGGTTCCCCCACTCAAAAAAAAAAAAAATTCCTTGGATCATGGCCTCTTTTTTCCTTCAAAAGCAATGGTGGCTGGTTGAGTCTCTCACACTGCATGCTGCTATCAACTCTTTTACCTCCTTCTTCCACTTTTAAAGATATAATTACTTTATGCCCACCTGTACAATCCAAATTAATCTGATTTTGAGATCAATTGATTAGGGTCAGCCAGATAGCTTAGCAGACTAAAGTGCCTCCTTAGGCAAAGTGCAGTGCCCAGGGTTAGATCCCTGGCATGGCTGAACCTCCCCCCCCCCCTTAGTAGACTAAGCACCTGCTTAAACAAGTGCAGGGACCAGGGTTCCATCCCCAGCACCACATGCCACGCAGGACCTGCCCCTGGGCACGCTGAGCCGGCCATCGAGACCCAGCATGGTGACGCACATCTGTAATCCCAGTGCTGGAGGAGGCAGAGGAAGTGGTGGAGGAGGAAGAGGAAGAGGAAGAAAGAAGGACGAAGAAGGAGGAGGAGGAGGAGGAGGAGGAGGAGGAGGAGGAAGAAGAAGAAGAAGAAGAAGAAGAAGAAGAAGAAGAAGAAGAAGAAGAAGAAGAAGAAGACCTTCCCAGTGATATTAGCCCGCTGTAGTACTAGTTTGAGCAAAAAACAAAAATCTGTTCATTTAATTTCATTAATTTCTTCAGACACATTCAAAACAAGCTCCGATCATCTGGGCCACACAGCTCCATTGAGCATCTCATCAGCCACTCCCTTGGGAACACAAAGATTCACGCAAGGGAAAGGGGAGAGAGGCTGGCAGACTTGAAGTGGCTCACATAAAGATACCAAAGAGGGAGAAAAAACGGTAACTGGAGAGGAGATCCTGCTTCCAACCTGTCAGGGATAGATTTATAAGGTAAATCTATTCCTGGGGGAAAGGGATAGAGCAGCAGCATAATAAGAACGGGGACAAGGAGAGCTGTGCCAGACTGTATCGCCTTCCGGATTCGGCTGTGATGCCAGTCCTTCCAGGAATATGCTCCTCCCTGCGCTCTGCGCGCCTGCAGCTTAATTTGGATCATGTGGCCAGCCGGAGCCTGGCCAGCCTCGGGGGCACACTTCATCCACTCATTCACTCACTTATCCTGGACCACTTACTATGCCCTAAGTATTGGGGCCAAAAAGTAAACAAATCCTAGCACCGTTGGCACATCGCATTTGCTGGCATTGGTCCTGGCTTTCCACACCCCTGCTTCTAGGAAGAGGTCCTCCTTCGTTTTTGCATGCTCCTGGTCCAGCACAGTTCTTGCACATATGAAGTGCCCGAGGAACAAAAGGATGAATTTAAAGCGTATTTTTGAGAGGGGGGGTGTTTTCAAACCTGTAGCTCTATGGGGCAGGGCTGGGGGCTGAGCGCTGGGGTGGGAGTGGGGGACATAGGGTCGAGCAGACAAGACGAGGATAGGAGAGACATCTTTGTCCAGAGTCTACTGCAATCCACAATTTGCTGTGTGGCTACTCACACCGAACTGAGAGTTCCCGCCCGGAAAGGGAATGGGAAGGTCTTGCTCCTTCCGCGCGCAGGAGGCCGGGATTAAGGGGGCTACGAACCGGCCCCGCTGCACACCGGAGCCCGCCCGCCCGCGCGCCTCACCAGGTCAATGGCCACGATGTCCCGCAGCGCCACGACCCTCTGGATGGACTTGGGCGGGTGATCGGCCAGGTAGATGAGCCGGTCGCTGAGCACCACGTACTTGATGGTGTACTTCTCCGAGTGGGACACCACGATGCACGGCTCGTAGGCGCGGATGGTGTCGTAGACCTCGGGTGGCAGCTGCCGCCTCAAGAACGTGTCCAGGCGGCTATTGGTGCGCGCGGGGAAGCCGGACTGCGCGGGGCTGGCCATGCAGCGCGGGCACGGGGACCGCGACCGCGAGCGCCTTTCCTGCCACCGCGGTGCAACCCACGCGGCAGGGAGCCAGTCGCGCCGCGGCTCCCAGAGCGCTCAGAGCCCGGGGAACCTTTTGTTCCCAGGAGTCCCACCACCCGCCTCCAGTCCGTCCCAGCCTCCTACAGCGCGGGGAGGGGCGGGGTGCAGGCCCTCCTCACCTCCTCCCGCCTCAGCTAACGCTGATCCCTCATTCCAGGCAAACTTTAATCATAAAGGAAGCTGTGATCGCGTGTCCTGCTAGAAAGGTGAATGCCAGGGAATGAACTCATTTATTGTTTAGAACCGCAGGAAGAGACGTAAGGCTTGGTGATAATAGCTCTCTAATCTTGTCTTGAGTGTAAACTAAATCTTTCTTCAGCTAGCCAAAAAGCTGAAGCAGAAAATATATTGTTAGGGCACAACAAGGCTACCTACCTACAAGTCTACCTACGCGACAAATGCTCGTGTTCCTAAAGCCCAGGATAATCTGAGATCAATTCATGCGTGAAGATGGCATCCTGAAAAGGGCTATGTAATGAGTTCAAGACCAGTCTGAAGTACACAGTGAGACTCTACCTCAAAAAGGGGTGGAGGCTTTAAAGTAGATAAGTTGAAAGCAAACTAATGTACAGTCCTGAAGATGCTGAGTAATAAAGTAGTTTAATTTTTATAGGACAGGAATAACACTGTAAGTCAGGTTAAATAAAGACACAAAAGAAAACTTGCCCTAAGTATAAGCACTTCCTCTGCATTTATCCAAAAACCCAACAGGGAAAACTATATCATTACTTCAGCTACTAGCAACCTTGACTCAAATCTGATATTTTTAGGGTAATTTAATATTCTCTTTCTTTATATTTTACTGTCATATGCTATGTTGTAAGCAAGTTCGAATACTTCGTGGAAAAATGTATAAATTTATTGCAGTATATAAAGATATTGGTGATTGAACTGCTACAAAATGGAAAGAGAATGCCTGAGTCTGGATAAATAAGTCTACGATCATTCTAAAGGTTTTTTATTTTTATTTTTTTGGAACTGGGGATTGAACTCAGGCCCTTGAGCTTGCCGGGGAAGCCCTTTTTCTACTGAGCCATCTCCCCAGCCCTTTTTTAAAGTTTTTTAAAATTTCATTTTATTTTTTATTTATTTATTTTTTCTAAGGTCATTCTGAGGGATGACCAGTAAAGAAATAACGTTTGTGCTTTTTCTTTTAAGAGTGGAAGAGAAGTGCCCCCTGCTGGCAAAATCTTAAATGGCCTTGCATTTGGAGACTGGAGCTGTGGTCACACGTCTAAACCCTTATAACCAGATAAAAGGTGGGTGCACCATCTAGTCTAAGTTTTATTGATAAGGAAGCTGCTTGGCTATTTTCCCTAAAATATAAGCTAAATCTTACCTAAAACAACTAGAAGTGCCGGCCAAATAGCTCAGTGGATTAAGGTACCTATAAGCAGGACCAGGGGACATGGGTTTGATCCCCAGGCCTGCCATGTTGGCCCAGCATCCCCGGGGAGCGCTGAGATGGCAATTGAGACAGGGCGTGGTGGCATATGCCTGCAATCCCAGCTCTTGGGAGGCTGTAAAGCAGGAGAATCACTATGAACATCCTGTAGACCCTTTAAAAAAATAAAACACTCTAGAGCTTGTTGCTTTAAAAAACAAGGAAAGGCCCTTCCTTCATACCCAATAGCCATCTCTTACAAGGGGAGGAAAGGCGGCCCTTCATACAAAATAGCCATCTCTCACAAGGGAAGGAAAGGTGCTCACTCCACTGCTCTCCCAGGCTTCTTGCTTCACACTCATGTCTCAGGACCCAGGGAAACATAATAACCAGGCCACAGTCAGAAAAGACAGCATACCTCATCTAGCACGAAGAAGCTATGAAAGCAAGCTTGTGGTGACAAGGGCACTAGTGCTGCCAGTTTCTAAGAGAAACACAGCAAGACAGGAATGTGACACAGGGACATGTAACTAAGGTACCCGCAGTTGAACCTTTTCTGGCACAAAGGGAAGGCAGGGCCATGGTTTCCAGGTATTCAGTGTTCTACTGTTGCCAAGGTAACAGCAAAGTTTAGATTGCAGGAAAGGGGTTAAATATAGAGGAAAGATCCCCAGATTTAGAGCCAGGGGCACTAGATTAGAACACTAACTCTGTTGCTCTCTAGTTGTGAGATGCTTCAGAAAGTCATTCAAACTTTCTGAGCCCCAGCTGAAATCCTGTATTTCACTTATAAAAGGAAACTGTACATACTTATCATCCCTTGCTCAGTGAGTTGGGCTGAGAGTCAAATGTGATGCACTACATACTCTAGGAGCACTACAGACATGTGAAGTACTCATGTTCTTTCTTTTGGTAAGCTTTATGGACAGTTAACCCAAATACAGCTGCAACAGGCACTTTCTCCTTATACTGTAAATGTATCCAAACTCAGAAAGTATTTGGTACAAATACTAAGCCATCAAGCACCTAATACATAATTTTTTCTCAAAGCTACTAAAAGGGAGTATTACATACCTGTAGTTGTCAAAGTACCGAAGGCCCTCTCCCTGACTCTCTTTGGGTGGTCATGGACTTGGGTCCAGGAATAGTCAACTCAGTTAGTATAAAAGGACAGGAGGAATGAGCCTCAGACTGTAGAGTCAGATAATATGTTCAAATTCCAACTCTCCAACTCAGAAGCTGAATGACCCTGGGCAAGTTTGTGTATGCTTCAGTTTCCCCAGTGAGATGGGGATAATAGTACCAACCCCAGAAGGTTACTATAAGGATTAACAAAGTTTCAAAAGTACTTATTACTTTTACCAAAAAGTCTTTATTAAAAAAAAAAAATTCAGCTGCAGAATAGAATAAACACTATCCAAATGTGTCTAAAGAAGTTCAACAAGAGATTTCCTATTATATGGCTATTCTATTTTCTAGTTACGAAGTAATATAAAAAATGTTAGTTGAGGGCCAGGGAGATGGCTCAGTAGAATAAGTGCTTCCCTGGCAAGCACAAGGGCCTGAGTTCAATCCCCAGTTCTGCCAAAAAAAAAAAATGTTGAATCTTTTTTTTTTTTTTTTTGTATTTAGTACAGGGTCTACAGGATCTCACTAGACAGATGGGACTCCTAGTGATCCCCCTGTTTTCAGCCTCCCTAGCACTGGGATTACAGGTGCACACCACAACGCCCAGTCTCAATCACCCTGTCAGTGTGCCCAGGAGGAGGGGCCAGCGCACATGCTGGGGATTGAACCCGTCCCTGTGTCTGCCTAAGCAGGTGCTTTAATCTACTGAGCCATCTAGCCAGCCCAAGTTGAATCTTTCTAACTTTGAGGCTCATGGCAAGAACTCAAACACATGCAAGAAAATCATCTTGATTTTTAGTTTTTGTTTCTTGCATGCTGGTGATCAAACCCAGGGCCTTGCACATGCTAGACAAGCATTCTGTCACTAAACTTCACCTCAGCCTTCCTTTTTTTCTTTTTAATGTATTTGGTTGTTTCATGGTCTCACTATTCAGCTCATAGTGATCTTCCTGTTTTTAGCCTCCCCAGCACTGGGATTTCAGGCGTGCGTCACCATGCCCAGACTCTAGCCAGCTCAGCCTACCCTGTGTGTGTGTGTGTGTGTATAGGGGGGGTACTGGCATGGCATGTGGTGCCCAGGATCTGACCACAGCCCCTGCACTTTTCTAAGCAGGCACTTTAGTCTGCTGAGCTATCTCACTGGCCCCTCTAATTGTATTTTTAGTGAGGAAGTGAACAGTGAATTATATCATAAAAATCCTGTGTTTTAAACTAGAAGTCAGTGGGCCTGTGCATCCTAAATGTTCTCATTCCTCTTGCTTGCAGCTAAAGACAGTACACATAGATATTTATACTTCGTAGTAGGCAAATAAAATCTGATGTCTGACTTAGGAATCTCTTCATGGTTCTTCTCAGTACTAATGAATAGTACCCAGGTAAATACCCAGAGCAATCAGATAACATATTGAAGAGAAATGTCTAGGCCATACTACTCTGAATGTGCCCAATCTCGTCTGAAGAGAAATGACATTATAACAAAATCTAAGAGAAGAGGCAAATGGTTCAAATTTCATTATTTTTTTCTTTTACTGTATAATGCTCCAGTAACCTATTTGGCTCTTTTAGCCTTCCTGCTTCCAGACACACTTCCTCCAAGAGAAGGCAATGAAAGGATGACTCGCAAAAACACTTACCTGCCAGGGGCAATAGCTCATTAGAATAAGCGTTTTCCTGGCAAGCACAGGGTCCTGAGTTCAATCCCCGGTACCACAAAAAAACAAGTTTAGGGGCCGGGGAGATGGCTCAGTGGAATAAGTGCTTCCCTGGAAAGTGCAAAGGCCTAAGTTCAATCCCCAGTTACACCAAAAAAAAAAAAAAAAAAAAAAAAAAAAAAAAAAAAAAAAAAAAAAAAAAAAAAAAAAAAAAAAGAATTAACTAGTGAGACAGACAAATAACTGCCAGCCCCACTCCCAGGGGTGCCATTAGACTGCAATTGAGACTGGGCATGATGGCACACACCTGTAATCCCAGGTCTTGAGAGGCTGTAGACAGGCGAATCAGTATGAATGAGATCTAGTAGCAAGACTGTGAACACCCTATAGACCCTTCCCTACAATACAAAAAAAAAAAAAAAAAGAGACAAATTTACCACAAATTTAATACAAAACATTAAAATATATCAATTGTATAAAAGGTACAAAAAAAATGTCAAAGAAATGATCAAGCACAATCCTGATTAAGGCACTCTGGAAAGGTTCCATGAGGGAGGTAGAATTCAGTCAATGCTCAAAGAGTAAATAAAGTTTTGTTTTTTGGATTTTTTTTAGCAAAACTGAGGATTGAACTCAGGCCCTTGCACTTGCCAGGCAAGTGCTTTTTCTACCGAGCCATCTCCCCAGCCTGTTATTTCTTTTTTATTTTATTATACTGTTTTAAATTTTCTTTGTTATCAAAGAATATGACCACTATAAAGAATCTCTAAAAATTCAATTTTTTAAAAAATGTATTTACTACAGGGTCTACAGGGTTTCACTACACAGATCAAATTCTTCATAGTGATCCTCCTGTTTTCAGCCTCCTTAGCACTGGGATTACAAGTGGCACCACCACGCCCAGTCTCAATAGCTGTCTCAGCAGGCCCCAGGGAGCACACCAGGGATCAGCACTGGTCCCTGCATCTGCCTAAGCAGGCACTTTAATCTGGCTGGCCCTAACGACTCAAAAGTTTACAAGAAAAAAATAACTTCCCCGCAACTATAGCAGCTAGAGGCAACCATGTCAAATAATGAATGCAATCCTTTCCTTGAAGTTCAGGAGAAGCTTTGAGGGCCTAATCAAAAATAGAAAAAGTAAGGTACAGGACAGATCACAATGTAACAAACCATACTGTGCTGAGATAGAACTGCATCCTTGAACATAAAGAAGATAAAAGGGACCCTAAGGGCACTGAGGTATGTTGAAAAGTTCACTGAGAGAAATAACCACAAGCAAGATATATTTTTGGGAGATGATTTCGATTTTAGACATTGTCTTAATGAGCTGGAGTAAAAACTGCCATAGATGAAGAGATTTAAACAACAAACATTTATTTCTCTCAGTTCTGGAGACTATAAACTCAAGATAAAGGGATTGACAGGTCTAGCATCTGCTAAAGGTCAGTTTTCTGACATGCTATGAGACTCTTCTTGTGCTCTGGATAGAACGCTATTGGCTTTTTGGCTCTTTTGTACAAGAGGGCAAGCTCCATCCTATTATTTTCTCAAAGTCAGCCTCCAAATCCCATCACAATGGGATTAGAATTTAGGGAACGCAAACATTCAGTCTATTGTAGATACATTAGAGTCTCTTCATGCTGAAGAGACATACAGGTGCCAGGGAATGTAAGTTGGTAGTAAAGACTATTAGAATCATAAGTATGGAAGTGAAGGTCACTGTCATAGCATTTGTGTTTATTTTTTCTTTTTTTTGGCAGAATCAGGGATTGAACTCAGACCCTTGTGCTTGTCATGGAAGCATTTATTCCACTGAGCCATCTCCCCAGCTATCATAGCATTTGTGGAGGAACCCCTGGGTGATAGTTTGTGTCTAGTTGTCCCCCCAAAGCCTCATGCAGTCATGGGGCAGGGGCTTATGGAGTTTGAGATTAACTCATGATCCACTGGAATTAGGGGTCTTTTTCTTTTTTTTTTTTTTTTTGGCAGAACCAGAAATTGAACTCAGACCCTTGCTCTTGCCCGGCAAGTGCTTATTCCACTGAGCCCTCCCATCACCACCACCACAGGATTATGGGTCTTAGTACTGCTGGAATTGTGGGTGTGAGTACTTCCCCCAGCCTGGGCCAGATAGCCTGAATGTTACATCAAAGAGACAGGCTTCTCTCTGTTGCCACTGTTGCTTTGCTGTTACTCCTCCCTCAGCTCCTCTTGCGCTGCCATGAGAGGCTGTTCTTTGCCATGAGCTGCTGTGCCTTAGGGCCAGCTAAGTATGGACTGAATCCTCCAGTAACTTGAGCTACATAAACCTTTCCTTCCTTCCCTAATTTTGAGCGTTAGGTATTTGTCCCAGCAGGAGAAAAGAGTAACTGAGACAGCAATTCTCCTTAAAAGTGAGCAATTCTCTCCCTTTTGGTGTGTCTGACCCTATTTCCATGTATTGATAGGTACACAGCTGGCTAGGACTTTTCCTTATCCCTTCGATTGGCTTTCAGCAATGCATATTGGTCTAGCCAAGGTGCTGATGGTAGTATTGGAAGACAGTGTGTTTCCCTGGTAACCCCCATCTGCTGCTCTTTAATATCAGCCAGGCAATACTCTATGCCATTGGCTGGGTTTGAGCCTCAAGATAGAGCTATGACTTCCTTCAGCTTGAAGAGCTGAAGCACCAGGCCCGAAAACATTAAGATACGATCTGTTGTGCAATGAGGATTACTCTTTGCATGTCTTTCTCTGTGTATAATGCAGAGGTAAATACAGGGCTTTACCATAGAACTCACTTCTGCCATTCTCAGTCATTCATCCTTAAGCTACTCTTCTTTCATGACTGAATAAAACCTGGGTTCAGCGTTGGGTCAAAGTCTCTTCTGGATAGCCATCACCATGGCTGGACTTAGGGCCCCTCAACTCCCCATAACTATAAATATGCTGCAGTGTCTTTATTCTCGCTGTGGGTTTTACTGGAAGTGGTAGGTAGGAGTTAACCTGATGGGATTCCAATAACTTATCCATAGGGTTACAAATATAAATTTCCTGGACCAAGACAAGGACCAGAAAGGGCTCTCCATAGCACTGAGTGACATTCCCAGCAAGCCTGGGGTGGGACCACATGTGGTGCTGGGGATGTCATCAGCTGTAATGGACCCTTATTTGAGAAATAGGCAAGGAGCACAGACTCCTAAAGATCAGACTGTAAGTGTAAATCCCAGCCGTGCTAATTGATCTTTAGGCATTTTAGTTTCCTCATCTATAAAACTGTGATTTGGTAAGCAGATATATAAACCCTTAAAACTTTCTAGTGAATAATACTCCAAAATCCTGATAATACACAAAAACCTTACCATGTATAAGGACATGCCTTATTTTAAAATGGAGATGAAAGGCCTGCCAGGCAGAGCTCATGGCCCAGATTCCATTCTCGGCCTGCCATGCTGGCCCTGCAATTGAGACTGGGTGTGGTGGTACGTGCCTGTAATCCCAGCACTTGGGAGGCAGAAAACAGAAGAATCATCTGAGTCTGATCCTGTACACCCTGTGGACCCCACGCTAAATTAAAAAAAAAAAAAAAAGGAGCTGTAAGTGCTAGAGATGTAGCTCAGTAGTAGAATGCTTGCCCAGATTTATTAGATTCTGAGTTCAATTATCAGTACAGGGAAAAGAAAAGTCAAGGGACAGAGACTGTTTAAGGAAAAAAAAGAATAGTTCATACGCATTTTGATAACAAACATCTTATGGAATGAAGGCAGCCGAAATATGGAATGGCCAATATTTTTTTCTAGTGCGAAGGACAGAACTTAGGACTTCATATTTGCTAGGCAAATGCTCTGCCACTGAACTACATCACATCCCCCAACAACCAAATTTCACCCCCCCATCTTCAGTTGGATTCTACCTAGTGTGCCCTTATTTGTTTTGAAATCAGTTGACTTTACAAAATTAAAAGAAACTTTTAATTTTCTAATTATATGAACTACCATAAGGGGTCAATGTTACTACATAAAATGTAGATAAGTTGTAAACACTAGATAAGTAGAAGATAAGCTTTGTATAATGTTTAATGTATGAAATACAATTGATGAATGAAAAAGGGAAGTAAAGGCAGCCATAATGATACAGGGAAACCTTCAAATGACAAAGGGAGATTTGATCTCCCAACCTAAAAGGTACCTAGGAAGAGTTCTCTAAAACTGAAGAATGAATTTTAGGAACAAACAGAAGTCATGAGCAGAAAAGGTGACTTTGCAACTTGGAAAAGACAGACACTCCCATATGGGCCAGACCTCAAGACAGAAGAGGAAGCAAATACACCTGGGGAAAGAAAGCTTCTGTCCAAGAGAGGGATGGGGGAGGCCAGCGGGTTGTCCCCAGGAAGGTGTCTCTTTCAGGGACTTTTATAGAGGAAAACCACATGGTGAGATGGGTCTAAGGCAGTGGAGAAGACATGGGAGCTCGCTTAGTTGGGTATGAGGTGGGACAAAACTAGGGTCAACCAATGAGATTACAAGCACCATTGCTCAGGTAAAATTGATTAAATTCAGTACCAAATGGGGAAGCCAGTCATTTAGCAAGCAGCCATGAATATGGGACAGGGTCTCTTCCTGTTGGAGGTTGAGTTAGTGACTCATTTGGGCTCTTTCAAGGTGATTGATACCTATTTAGATATCAATCCCTGATGCCTATCCATAGGGAAGTATGTAGCTGTGTTTCCACTTCTGTCTTGGTCTTGAGGTGTGGCCCATAGGGAGTGTGTCTCCCAAGTTGCAGTCTCCTTGAGGGCCTAGTTCTGTCTGACTGCCTATAATATTTATATCTAATTCAGCTGCCTACAACAATAGCAGGAGAAATTCTTTAGGATGAGGCCATGGACTCTGCTGAATATAGAAGTCTGCAAGGTCATTCAGCCCAAGATTAGTATCGGGGCTTCCATAGTCCTTAACTGAGCAACACAGCTAATGAGCGAACAGTTATATTGAGTTGGAAAGACAGGCTAGCATTGTGCTAAACCTCTGGCGCTACAACGAAATAGGACACCAATCCTAGCTTGACATTTTGAACAAGTAAATTAAAAATGTGATGCAAAGTGAGTCAAGACATTTTATAGGATATCCTGTTTTTTGAATATAGTGGTTACTAAATGAATGGAGCTGTTAAATTGTTATCCTAAATGTACACCCTACTGTTGTGGGCAGCTGAATTATGTAGAAACGTTATAGGCAGTCAGACAGTATGGAAGACAAGGTGACTTTGCAACTTGGAAAAGACAGACACTCCCATATGGACCAGACCTCAAGACAGAAGAGGAAGCAAATACATCTACCTACATACTTCCCTAGGGATGGGCATCAAGGATTGATATTCTAAATAGGTATCAATCACCTTGAAAGAGCCCAAATGAATCACTAACCCAACCCCCCCAACAGGAAGAGACCCTGTCCCATATTCATGGCCACTTTAGAGAACAGAACCTTGTCCCAGGTACCTTTCAGGTTGGGAGATCATTCTTCTATATCATTTGGAGGTCATCCACCTCAGATCAGTTTTTCCCCTATGTCATACCTCTTTTCCCATTGCCTCCCTTACCCTGTTCTCAGGTTTTGCCTGTTCTTCACTGCAGCCTCAGCACCTCTTCTAGTCTGTATTCTGTACATTTTGAGTAATTATTATTATTTTTTTGGCTGGCTCAGACTGCCTCAAGGGCGGTCTGGTGAGGTATGTGGTGCTGGGGATTGAACCACAGTCCCTTGCCCCTGACTGGTTTTGCTCAAGATGCTTTTAGACAGCTGAGCTAACCCTCCAGCCCCTTTCCTACATATTGAATATCAACAATGAAACCTCGATACTGAAGACATACTGCATGTCAGACACATAACATCAACAATTCTCACAACCTCAGAGGTCAGTACTATCTGCATTCCATTCTACGTGTAAGTAAGCATAATTACTGATGGGTCCAGCATCCCAAGGGTAACAATTACATGCTGCGATGCAGGCCTTAGATGCACCTAGGCAGCTGAAGTCTAGACAGCCGCCTCTCTGCAACATCAATGAATAACTCAGTCACCAGATAAGTGAAGCACTACCAACTGCTAACGACGAAAGAAAACCTATGAGCGGGGCTTCTTACCACTGAGTGTTCTTTCCACTGAGAAAATATTAGTATGTTTAAAATGATTTTTTTTTTTATACATCAACACTCATCAGATCTTTAAGCCCCAGTACTCGGGCCACCTGTAACCTCCGAAAAGGGACAGAAGGGACACGTGGTTTGAAGTACGTCATTCCCATAGCAAGCGCTCAAGACTAACCTATCAGCTTGCAGCCTTCCTGAAAGGCCAGGAAAGAACTTGACCCAGAGTCCTCGACTTGGCTCAGAGGCGACACAGGACTCGCCCAGGAGGGGGGAGCGCCACACCACCCTCCCATGCATGCCCTGTCCCGGCATGCACCGCAGGCTCGCGCGACCACGCCCCTCCGGCGAGCTCCAGGGAGCGCGTGTGCGCCCCGCCGCCCGGAAGCTGCTGCGCGTTGCACGCTGGGAGTTGTAGGCCCCCGGCCCCAGCCCGCGGGCTGCCGTCCCACTCTCCATGAGGCTGCTGGCGCTGGCCCGCGCGGCACCGACGCGGGGAGCGCGCTTCGCGCTGACTCAGCGGCGACGGTGGCGGCGGCTGGAGCTGGCCCTCGCGCTCTTTCCCTTCCTGGGGCGCCGACCCCGCCCGCCCGCCTGCTTGCTAGCCTGCCTGCTCTGCGCCACGCAGGAGAAGGCGCCGGGGACGCGGAGCGGCGGGAGGCGCGCGGCCCTAGCCCGCGGCCCCAGCCCGCTCGCTCTTCTCCGGCGTTAGCGCTGCGGCCGTGGTGGAGGACTACGGCGACAAGGACGAGGGCCGATCTCCCGCTCCACTCGGCTGACTGGCCCCTGGGTGTGCAGGCGGGGAGGCGAGATGGAGTGATAGGGAAGGTGACTCGAGGCACGGGGGTGGCGGGACCTGGACCCTGCTCGTTCCGCGCGCGGCTGCGAGGAAGTTGGTCTGGGCGGACCGGCCGCGGGGAGCCCCGACGCCCGGGCCGGGCCGGACTGGGGACCCTCCATGGCGGTGCGCCCCGGACCCGGGGCACTGGGTGGGGGTGGGTTGTGGAGCGCGCCCCGAGTGCGTGGCCGCCAGTTGCTGGGTGTTTCATCACCGAGTTGCCACGAGGCTTCTTTGGGGAAGCATCCGGGGAGAGATTGGGGGGCGAGGCCGCAGAGGACGGTAGACACGCCTGTGCCAGCCCCACAGACCGTGCCTGATAGCTGCAGCGTGCGCCCCACCAGTTTCAACTGTAGAGACCTCAAACTTGATGCTCCCCCCCCCAGCCCAGGCCAGAAAGGAGAAAAAGTGTTACTTCTGCGCACTAATTTGCCAGCGTTGACACTGTATTTCTTCTCTTACAATCCTGCAGGAGAACCATGATGTGTCTCTAACCAGAAAAACGAGTACTTTGTAAAAGCGCTAATTACTTTTTATGGGGGGGAGTTCTTATTAAAGAGCCTCGTCAGCGTTGTTGTTAAAAGGCTGGAAAGACTAAGCTCTAATCTAGGAAACAGTCTTCAGTGGGTGTAGAGGAATTTTCTAAATTGATTCTTGACCTACTGTTTGGATGGAAAACTTAAGGCTTACTATTAAATTATTTCTCTTTGCAATATGTGTAACTGAAGAGTTTACCGTGTTGTAACAAATGTTTAAGTCTGCACAAGGAATGTCAAGTGGAATACTTTGTTCATGCCCAGTCTTTTACAGGATATGTTGTTATCTTTTTACCCCGCTGTAATTTTTCCGTTCTTCCCGCACTCTTAGGTAACTTACCCTAATATTCCATTGCATATTGTTTATCGAAATGCCATTTCTGCGGGATTCCATCTTTTTTTGACATCTTTGACCATGTCTTTATTTTCCTATGGGATCACTTGCTTCTTTGCTTGATCAAATCAGACTCGATAAAGCTCCAGTGGTTTTCCATAAAGTTGTGGCAAGTTGAAGTTTTTATAAAATTTCTAAATCTGGGATTCGTAGAAATTGAAATTGTTTTTATTTTTTTGTTTGTTTTTAAAGGGAATGGTAATCAAGTTGTTTTTCTGGCTCAAGGAAAGGAAAAACATCTTTGTTTTCTTATCTGTTCAAAATGCAGTTCTGTTAGTTTAAGAATGGTTCAAGTAGTTCCTATGGGCTGTGTGCCTACCTCTGGATTAATAACCTTTTGAGGATCTACTGTTGCCCAGGCATGCTACAACTTTGAGGTGTAGTCTTTTTCTGTTTTCTAGAAAGGGCTCTCCTTAAATTGATTACACGATCCCCCCCCCCTTTTTTTTAAAGAAATGACATGATTGCAATATAAACCCAGGATTTTGTAAACTTAAAAACCTATGTTCTCCGTCATATAGACAGAGTGATGAATATTTAAACAGGTCTTGCTCTTTTAAGATTCAGCAAAGAAAATTAGTTTATGGACAACTCAGCAGTATTTAAGAGGGTTATTTAAACCAGTGCAGTGGAATGGAGGAGGCTTGGGCAATAGCTGTCAAGGAAATATTCCTGAAGGAGATCTTCTGTAAGTTGAAATTTGAAGAATCAGTGGGGCTTAACCAAGGTAATGGAAAAGAACAGTGTGTGCAACCATGAGAGATTACAATGGAGAGCTGCCATGTGTTGCAGTCCTGTTGGCCTGGCTGAGTTAGAATGTGGTATGATAAAAGAGTCATTCAGAAGTGTTTGGGTCTTAATCTTTTTTTTTTTTTCTTTTGCGGAGCCAGGGATTGAACTCAGTAAAGAGTCATTCAGAAGTGTTTGGGTCTTAATCTTTTTTTTTTCTTTTGCGGAGCCAGGGATTGAACTCAGGCCCTTGCGCTTGCCAGGGAAGCACTTATTCCACTGAGCCATCTCCCCAGCCCCCGGGTCTTAATCTTGAGTGTGCTGGGAGTTACCATTGCCTTGTAGTGTGTAGGTACGCTGTGCGTTTCCAGGGTGCTCAGCCCATGTACTTTTTTTATCATTTCATTTCAGCAGGCCTTGGGAAGACAAAAAAGTGTGATCCCTTCTGGGGATCTGATCCTAGCCTCACTATTCATAAAGGGTAGTACCCATTTTGGACAGTCTCTTGGTCCCTTTAGTTTCTAATTTTAAAAAGAAAAAGGCCCACTGCTTTATTATGGGAGTAATAAGCCTTAGTACCCCTGCCTCACAGGTCTTAAGAGAATGTGTTTTTTTGTTATTTAGAATTTGTAAAAAAAAGCAAAAAGGGGCCTGGGAGATGGCTCAGTAGAATCAGCTCCTGCCTTGCAAATGCAAGGGGCTGAGTTCAATCCCCTATTTTTTATTTATTTATTTATTATTATTATTTTTTTGAACTGGGGATTGAACTCAGGCCCTTGCATTTGCCAGGGAAGTGCTTATTCTACTGAGCCATCTCTCCCCAGCCCCTTAATCCCCTGTTCTTCAAAAAAAAAATTCTGTTTGCTGAAGTAAATTACTATCAGAACCTAAGCTGCTTTGTCATGCTCTGATTTGATTAGGTCTGATATTGTGATTTTTTTTTTTTTTTTTTTTTTTGGTACTGGTAATTAAAATCAGGACCTTGCACTTGTCAGGCAGACTTGGGCTGCTGAGCTATATCCATCTGCAGTCCCCAAATCTGAATAACTAGGTTACTATCTGCAGGTTTTTATTGTGGATATGTGGATTACTTTCTATAGAATCTTTGGAAGTTCTTAAATAACTAAATCATCTGAGAATTCTTGTGTCTGTTAGTATTATTTTTCTTGGAAATACATTCCTAGAAATGGCGGGTAAAAGCAGAGATCAGTAAAAACGCAGAACTAAGTCTGTTGTTCAAAAGCTAAATGATGGGTTTTTCTTTCAATGTCTCATGCAGTAGTTTGCAGCACTCCAATAAAGATACTAATTTGATGGTAGCCATTATAAGTTTTTTTGTTTTTTTTTTAAGGTTTATGACATTAATATTTGGAAGCAAGGAAACTATAACAAGATAACCTTGATTTGTTATTTTTTAACTTAGTTTAGGTGTACAATTGTACTTTTTAAAGCACTGGAAATAGTAACAAAATTGAGAACATTAGCTGCTTCTGCTATTTAAAGAAGAAAATAATTGCCTTCTCTGTTGAAGATTTTGAGGAATACAGTAACTTGAGAGCTTTAATGGGATACTTTTAGAATTTACACATTTTATATCTATAGTCACTAGTTGTGATGTTCGAGATAAGCATCTGTTTTGTTCATTAATCATTGTTTCCTTTCACCTTTGATTTTTGTGTGCAGATGTGTGTGGATTCCGTGGGTTCAGAGGGCACACCTATTGCAATCAGAAGACTCCAAGTGTAGTGGCAGGGATGGATGAACAGGCTCTTTTAGGGCTAAATCCAAATGCTGATTCAGACTTTAGACAAAGGGTAAGTTAATCTGTTTAAATATTTCTTACAGCATGCCACCACAAATATGTTTTTAGGGGACTCAAAAATTATTTCTGATAATAAAGATCTAATTGAGGTGGAAATTAATAGAGACAAATTTGAGGTAAGGTATTCTAAATGCAGAAATAGTGTTGTGGTTTGGTTTTGGTTTAGTTGGCTGAACAAAAGTATTATAATTTCATGTGATTCAAGGCAGGTTTTTAGGCAACATCTGTCTTTATTTCTAATTGTTCAAAAGTTCAAGGGACTTTCTATAGTAGTAGACATGCATATTTTATGTTGCTTGGCCTGTTCTGTACAAGTTGTCTTAGTGATACTTGACGTCCTTGTTATTTAGTGCAGGCAGATAAGTAAATTAAGCAGTTATGGTATGCCATGCCTTAAGTTTCATAAAAGGAGTACATGACAGGAATCCATTAGGAAGTGCTAGGCTGTTTGGATAAATGTGAACAATTAAACATGATATAGCCAGAAACTATAATCATGGCTATAGCCAAATGAAGCAGGAGTGTAAAAACAAGCCTATAATTTTTTAAAGACATGTGTTTTGAAGTACAGAATAAGAAGAAGAAGAGGGATTTTATCTCTTTTTCTCATGGCAAACAATACTTTTTATGAATGAGGTTAACAATCCCACTAAATTTTATAACTATTTTTGTTCTTTGAAGCAGGGAGTTTTTACTTTTATTTTTATTTCTGTATTTAGGACAGGGTCTATAGGGTCTCTCTCACTCGGTAGATCCGACTCATAGCGATGCTCCTATTTTCAGCCTCCCGAGTGATGGGATTACAGGTTCTGCCACCACACCTAGTCTCAAATCCCCAGTGTGCCCCCAGAGGCAGGGCCAGCATGGATGAACCCTGGCTGCTGTGCTCTGCCTACACAGATGCTTTAGTTCACTTGAGCTATCAGGCCAGGCCTAGAAACTTTAAAATAGTTAAAAAAAAAAAAGAGAAGAGAAAAATCTGAAGTAGTCTGTAATATAGTACGTGCTTCTGGTGTTAAATAAGTAAGTAACCCTCCAGATCTAACAGCAGACATTGAGATTATTTGATAATTGCCAAAATTCACATCATCATGTAGTTGAACTTAATCTCCCTTTTTAAGGGAGCTTACATGATATAATTAAAATACTCTCCTGTGTCACAATTAAGTATATAGTAGGGTTTATATTTTATAATCACTTTTTAATAGCTGATTTACCATTAATTAAGAAAACACCCTTCATACATACTTTTATACACAGATATATTTCAATAGTATAGACTTTGATAAAATAAGTGTCCATTTTCTTTAGTCTTTTTAGTAACCCAGTGAGATATGCATACATTCTTATGTTATCTGCTTTGCTGTAAGGAAACAAAGGTTTGAGTATCTAACTGATGGAATTTGTCTTGTTTAATTTTTTTGGCTAGCATGTATTCAGAGGCTGGAATTGGTTCTTTAGCCATCTTTCTATAAAATTCATTAAATTAGTTTGCTAATCCAAATCTTTTTTTAGTATTACTAGGGCTCTGAGATTGACTATTCCAAGTGCTTTTCTTGTTTTGTGATCTTACAGGCCCTGGCCTATTTTGAGCAGTTGAAGATTTCCCCAGATGCTTGGCAGGTGTGTGCAGAAGCTCTAGCCCAGAGGACATACAGGTAATTAAAATAAAATTTAAGCTGGGCGTGGTGGTACATGCATGTAATCTCAGTACTTGGGAGGCTGAGGCAGGAGGATTATTGTGAGTTCAGACCAGCTTGAGCTACAAAGTGAGTTTAAGGCCAGCCTGAACTGCATAGTGAAACCCTGTCTCAAAAAGACAAAAAAAAAAAAAAAAAAAAAAACAAATAAAAATTAGATGTATTAAAAATAAAATAAAATTTAATTTAAAAAATCTTTTTATTTATTTCTTTGTACAATGTCTTACTACACAGTTCAGACTTGTAGTGATCCTCCTAGCTTACCTTTTACAGGTATGTGCCACCATGCTCAGTTTCAGTGTCTAGAACAGCTTGCCCAGAGTTCTAGGACCATGTGGTGCCTGGGATTAAACCTGGGTCCTTGTACTTGCCAGGCAGGCACTTAGACCACCACACTGTCTCCCCAGCCCTAAAATAAAATTGATATAACACCTAAAAGGATTGTTTTTGTCAACCTGGTAGACTTTTAAATTTACCTATATTTGGAAAGCATTACCAGAAAAGCATCTTGTGACTTGTCCTTTACCTTAATATATGTCCATCACTGGGCCAGAGATCTCAGCAATCGTAAGTGGCTGCCTGGCAGTGCAAGGACCCCAATTTGATCACTGGTATCGCGTACCATGTGGGCCCTGTGCTGAGCGGATCATCGAAACTGGACATGGTGCTGCATGCCTACAATCTCAATACTGGGGAGGCTGAGGTAGGAGGATCACTATGCATCTTAGCTGCATAGTGAAATCTTGCACCAAATAAATAAATAAATAGATTTAAAAAAGAATTAAAAGATATGTCATTTACCTTAATGTATGCACATTTGTTATAGACTTGAAAAAAACTAGTAAATCAGTAATTGGGCAAGACTGGGAGTGGTGGCGCATACCTGGAATCCCAGCTCTTGGAGATTATAAACAGGTGAATCACTAGGAGTCTGATCTAGTAGTGAGACCCTTCCCTAAAACACACACACAAAAAAAAAAAAAAATAGAAAGAAAGAAAGAAAAAAGATTGGGCCATTCCAGAGTTGACTTTTTAGTAATGCTATCCTTTGCCATTATGTATGTAAATATGGAAACATTCAGGTACGATTCTTTTGCTGTTGCACTACTGTCTAGTCACTACCATTTGCTTCATTCATGCTTGTTGAACACACCTATAAGCTATCCTCTTCCAATTCCAGTGTGAATGTCTAGAGGAGTGAGGAACAGTGGATGCAGATTTATAGGTATTTGTTTCCAGCTCTGAAGTCTGCTTATTTTACCCCTATCAGATCTGAACAAGGTCCCCACACTCCATTCCTGGCAGAATGACTTTCTATGAAGTCAATCTAATGCAGTCAATTTAATTCTACACAAATAGAGACTCTCATTTCATTTCATGGTTTATAAAATAACCTTTTTATATAAAACTGGTATAATGAAGTTGTGGAAATGACAGCAACCAGCCAGTAGTATACCCAGCCTGGTGGTGGGAGCAGATGTGCATGGTGGGCTGCAGTTGTTGGGAACCTGTGACTCTCATTCTTTGATAGTTGGAACTCATTGCTTGAATGTAGTGAAAATTGGTTTCATAAATGTTGGGTCTTATGGCTGGTGTTTAATGAAAAGCTTTCCTGTAGTTGATTTCTTGAGTACAATATCTTTGAAAAAAATTTTTTTAATTTCTTAATTTATTATTTTGGTGGTAGTGTGAATTGAATCTAGGACTTCACAGATACTGGACAAGTACCCTACAACTGAGCTACATGCCTAGTCCCTCTTATTTTTTTGATTTTGAGACAGGATCTTGATAAGTTGCTCAAGTTAACCTTAAGCTTATGATCCTCTTACCTCAACCTTTTGTAGTTGGATTTATAGATGTCACCATCATGTTTGGCTGAAAATCAAAGTGTTATATGATTTTCTTAAAGCTGGACGATAATCTATAATAAAAACAGAAACCTAAAGTCTGAAAGAAATTAATCCTAACTTTAAAAAAATGTTTAAATACTACTTTTATCTCCTTTTATGAAATTATTTTATTAGGTCAAGTCATATAGCCTAATTAAGATGAAATTTCTATGCTACCTGTTACTTTAATTTTTAGGAAAAATTATTCCATGACTAAGCCTAACCTAAACCAATTACCTTAACTGAGCAGATTGTTAAACTTCAAAGGAACTTTGTCAGAGTTTATACCTAGCTCACTATATCACTACTGGAGAAAAAGTTGGAAGTGGCTAATTGGAATTAATTCTTACTCCTATCATATAAGAGGAATACTCAGTTTCACTTCCTTTATGAACTTGGAGATGAGACTCACAGTCTGTAACTTGTGATTTTGAATTTGCCTGCAGTATAGCTAGGATTGAATTTTCAGTAGGACTTGGATGGCCATCTTTGATTTGACTCAGATTCTTGCTATTATTTATACTGTTTGCTATTTTGTACCTAGCCTTTCTTTTGTAAAAAGTAGAAAGGGTTCCAGGAATACTGGCATTTAGAACACAAGGGTTGGCATGCCTTCAGTTTGCAACCTATTGTGTTTAAGGTTATCTTTAATTTTTTGCTTATTTTGCTTGCCAGATTCAAAGAAAATATTGTGTGGCTTATGTAGTATCTGTTACTTTTTTTTATAAACAAATAGATTTCAATGTTACAACATGAGATTAGTAAGTAGAAAACAAGTCCAAGTCAAAAGTCTAGTTTGAGAGACTTCTGATACTCCTTATATTTTGCTCTTGTTCTTCCCCAGTTTGTATTGTGATTACCTAATTTTCTTTTTTGTTCTTTTCAGTGATGATCACATAAAATTTTTCTGCTTTCAAGTATTAGAACATCAAGTTAAATACAAGTAAGGCTTTCCTTAATGTTTAACTCAGATTTGTGGGGAGAAACTTTTTTTTTTTTTTTTTTCCTTTCTTGAGAATCATAGTGGAGATTGTAAATTGGCAACGTGTAAGTTCCATCCAGTGTATAGAAGTGTTTTATTTATCACAAACTGAGTTAATCGTTTACATAAAATATTACAGACATTAAAATTCTCGATTTCCAACTTCTGTGGAAAAGCCACAGGATGTAGCAACAGTAGACCTGCTTTCTGCGTGAGAGCTGAGTGGTGCCACTTATACTCAGAAACCCTCCTTTAATACTAAGGAAAACAAAAACTGGTTATGTGATTTATTCTGAGGACCAGAGACCTCAGAACATGGATACATTGCTGTTTTAAGTGTCATTTTGTTTCAGCGTTAACCAAACTGCAAGTACACAGCTTGCTAATGATGCCCTGTGGCCGCTCTTCATTACAGCTGTGTTAAGAGAACTTAGCAATTTAATTCAGGAGACGTGATATAGCAGTATGCTACAGACTTTCAGATATTTGAGACTGTTCCTTGTCAAAACGTACACACCAAATACAGCCACTATTTTTTTCTGCTTTATTTTGAACAGATATTCAGAACTAACCACTGTTCAACAACAACTAATTAGGGAGACACTCATATCTTGGCTTCAAGCTCAGGTAAAATAGTTAATTTCATTCAGTACCTCAAGTGATCACATATTTAGTACTTTATACCTGCTTTTGAAGATCATGGGCAAAAGGAAATTGAGCAAAAATTTTAAATGATGCCAGTAACCAAAACATACTTTCCATAATGTTGAGGGAAATCTGGGTTTAAATAATTTATTAGCATCTTTTACTCCTTGACAAAAGCTGGTTTTCTATTTGGCTTGTAAAGGTGAGCCTTCCTGGACAGCTTTGAAGGCGCACTTTTTAAAGGGCCCATAGAGCTTCGTATTTATGGCATGTACTGTTTGTTTAAGTGTAGCTAATCTTAATGTACAAATCAGTTTTGTAGCTAGAGTTTATTTCCCTTAAAGAGCAAGGAAATTATACCAATTACTAAAACTTTGTACCTGAAACTTTTCTCACAGGTGTAAAAATAAGTATCCCTTAGAACCATAATTTGATTGTTATACACCTGCCCAGTCATTTGAACGCTTGAATAAATTTTACCCAACTTTGTTACACTACTAATCTGGACCTTGTTGAAGTTTAGTGAGTTTCTGCCTACTCACAATACATTGCAAAACTGAGTTTCAATCTTTTCAATTTGAATGTGATTATTTGGGCTTTTTTTGTCTGTCAGATGCTGAGTCTCCAACCAGAGAAGACTTTTATACGAAATAAAGCAGCCCAGGTCTTCGCCTTGCTTTTTGTTACAGAGTATCTCACTAAGTGGCCCAAGTTTTTTTTCGACATTCTCTCAGTAGTGGACCTAAATCCCAGGGGAATAGATCTGTACCTCCGAATCCTCATGGCTATTGATTCCGAGTTGGTGGATCGTGATGTGGTTCACACATCAGAGGCAAGTAACTTCCCCTTAACATGCAGTGTTTAATGCAGATATTATGGGAGAAAATGAGCAGGGAATCTATTTTCTTTCAGACAAACAAGTTTCAAGGATAAGTGTAAATTTGTCAGTATTTTGAATTCCATTGAAAAATAAACATTCTTTTTTCAGATATAGCTTGAAATTTGAGTATTACATTAGGTTTTTTAAATCTAGGTAAAACTCTTCACCAATGAAATACAAGAGTTTACCTTCTCCCATGAATTTATTGAGATATATAGCATTTATTTAGCATTGCTATAAAGTCCTCCAGCAAGGAAAAGGCATGCTTATGAATTGTTATTGCTGTTACTATATCCTCAGTCATGTAGCTCAATACCTTAGTCTTTCTCAGTTTCGGTATAGCCTTTATAACTTGTGATTTTTGGTTCAATTGGTTAATTGGGATTGGGGTGGGTAAGATAGGATCTCACCCTGTGGGTCAGGCTGGCCTTAAACTTGTTATATAGCCTATGCTGGCCCCAAACTTGCAGTCTGCTTGCCTCATCCTCCTAAGTGCTGGGATTGTAGCATGTACCACTATGCCCAACACATCTGTTTTTTGTTGTTGTTTCTTTTTTTTTTTTTTTTTGCGGTACCAGGGATTGAACTCAGGACCTTGCACTTGCAAGGCAGGCACTTATGCCACTGAGCTATCTCCTGGCCATTCTGCCTTGTTTGTAAAGGACATAATAGAAATAGTTTCAGATGTATATGGTAATTGAAGGTCATTGTAACTAAAATATTTATAACTTTAAAAAGTCTTATATATTGAAGTTGCTATCATTTCTAAATGGTTTAGGTATAATATTTACCTAATATTAAGAAATTAATTGCTTATGATTTTAAAGCAGTGCTTGTTTTATAGTTTATATTTAATAAGAAATTAAGTCTGGCTCAGAGGAGTAGAACGGAAAGAGGAAATGAAAAGAATCACAGGATGTGACTTTACACCTGGTAAATAGGAAACCAAAGCAGAGACTGAATTAACAAGTTGGAAACTTTCATATGGAGGAAATGATTGTGTGAAACTGTATTCTGATGTCAAACATTATTTTATAATCTACTTTGTTTTTTAGGAGGCTCGTAGGAACACGCTGATAAAAGATACCATGAGGGAACAGTGCATTCCAAATTTGGTGGAATCATGGTACCAAATCTTACAAAACTATCAGTATACTAACTCAGAAGTGACATGTCAGTGCCTTGAAGTAGTTGGGGCTTACGTCTCTTGGATAGACTTATCCCTTATAGCCAATGATAGGTACGTGTGCCCATAATCAGGAATGCAGATGTGAAAAGCAGAGCATCTAAGACTTATGAGTTTGAAAATGCTGAAACAGTTTTATTCCCTCATGACCAGGTTTATAAATATGCTGCTAGGTCATATGTCAATAGAAGTTCTACGGGAAGAAGCATGTGACTGTTTATTTGAAATTGTAAATAAAGGAATGGATCCTGTTGATAAAATGAAGCTAGTAGAATCTTTGTGTCAAGTATTACAGACTGCTGGGTTTTTCAGTATTGACCAGGTCAGTAAATTTGTATATTATAAGATTTTAAGAATTCTTAGAATGAATGACAAGAAATAGAAAATTAGATATTTCTTTTTTTTATTTTCGCTGAATACATTAGAAATTCTCCTCATAGTTATAATGAACTATCTTATCTGGAGAGCCTTAACTTTATGTTACACTTACCTTGAATACACAGAAGGTTGTGCCAGTTCTCAAACTTGCAGGTCTGAATGGTGTGTTCAGCTGTAAATTTTTGTGGTTTTTGTTTTTTATATTGGGGTGTGTGTTAGTGAAGCGTGAACCCAGGGAGCAATGAAATATATCCCTGGTCCTTTTTTTTTTTTTCACTTTGAAACAAGGTCTGTCTTACAAAGGTGCTGAGCTGATCTTAGAGCTAACTCCTCCTGCTTCAGCATCCCAGGTAGCTGAGATTGCAGGCGTGTACTATATATAATTTTTGCAAACTATTAGCATTGACACTGATGGTCCATAGGCCATACATTGAGGCGTAAGGAGCTGTGCCAATTCCATGATAGAGCATTTTGACCAAAATAAAACCCCATAATCATAAAAATAGCATTTTTGTCTTATGTTTGAATTTTAATTTATTTGCACTTGTAAGAGTTTAGTCCAAGGAAAAGGAGGGTAATTTAATAACTTAGATAATTACTAAGGTACCGGTGTATGTGTGCTGACAATCAAAGCCAGGGCTTCAAGTGTGCTGGTGAGTGCTGTGCTGTGGAACTGTAGCCCTAGCTCATGAAGGCTGCTCAAGTCTTAGCTGTGACAAAGAGTAAGCAATTTCTGCAGCACCTTTTTAGTGATGATGTAGTTATAGTGTGGCACTATGTTTTTCTTCCTCACAGACCCATAATAACATTATGTACCTTTCTGCTACTTGTCTTATTTTCTGGTTAAAAAAAGAGCCTGAAAGGGTTAAGTGTAGAGCCTTCCTTTTTTTCTTCTTTATGTATTTGGTACAGGGTCTCACTATGCAATGTGGACTCGTAGTGATCCTCCTGTTTTCAGCCTCTACTATATGGGGATTACAGGTGTGTGCCACCACTCTGGGTCCTGTGGCCAGCTCGGGGCACCTGGGGGTGGGGCCGGCACGTCATATGGTGCCAGGGATCGAACCCTGCCCCTACACTTGCTAAACAGACACGTAGTCTGCTATCTGTGTCACCGGTGCCTGGAGCCTCTCTTTATAGACAGTGTTGGCAAACCTTTTAGAGCTTTGAGTGGCAGCTGCCACATCACAAACACCTTAGGTTTGCCACCACGGTGTAGGAGAGCAGAGTACACCGGTTAAGTGAACTTGAGCCCCGGTTTTAACACTGAGGAAGAACCTGACCCTGGTTATTGCAACAGCAGTTTTGTGTCCTCATTGCATAGTTGAGGCCTAAGTCAATAGTATTTAAAAAGACTTGTGAATTGTTAGACATATTGCACTGTGGTAGCATCTCTGTATGGGACATATTTGCTGACCTCCATTCAGGATGGAGTAGTTTTGAAATAACTGTTCTCTCTCTTCTTAAGCTTTTATAGAGCTGGTAATATCTGCAGGATTGTAGAGCTGTAAAAGTAGTTGCTTTAAAGAGTACTAGTGGATAATAATGGTTGCAGAATTCCTCAGTTTTTTTTAAATTCCCTAGTTACAAAGGCTCAGTTGTTAAATGTCTAACGTCAGCTCAGAAGGAATCCTGTAACTGGATTTATACCGATATTTGCAATTTCCCTTCTTATGCTTGGGGTAGGCTGTCATAAATTGAAGTCTGTCTTGATTGCTTATAGGAAGAAGACGTGGACTTCCTGGCCAGATTCTCTAAGCTGGTTAATGGAATGGGACAGTCATTGATAGTTAGCTGGACTAAATTAATTAAGAGTGGGGATTTAAAAAATGCTCAAGAGGCACTTCAAGCTATTGAAACAAAAGTGGCACTTATGTTGCAGCTGCTCATTCATGAGGATGATGACATCTCCTCTAACATAATTGGGTTTTGTTACGATTATCTTCATATTTTGAAACAGGTAAGTCTTATTATATTCTTTTGTCCAGTTGCTAATATGAAAGCCATGAAAAATTGGAAAACATGAGGAAAATGAAGCTAAGACAATACCCGTCGTCCTGTTACCCAGAGATATTTAATTACTAATGTAGTCTCTTGTTTTGTTTGTAGTACTGGATATTGAACTCTGGGCCTTCTTAGTAGCCCTTTTTATTTTTTTCATTTTGAACCAGAAACAGGAATTTGCCCAGATTGAGATTGAATTTGTGAGCCTCTGTTTCCTCAGCCTTCCAGAATACTGAGATTATGAGCATGCACCACCATATCTGGCAATCAGTTTTTTGTTCTAAATAATTCTTCTTGGCTAGAAAAGGAGAGTTAAAATTTACTAGACCAACAAGCCTAGTTAGCACTGTAGTATTATTGTAGCCTGGTAGTCTTAGATTTATTTGCTTGAGTTCTTGTTTTGGTGGGATTGGTTTGTTTTTGGCTATGTAGTTCAGACTGCCTTGAATTTGGGGCAATCCTCCTGTCTTAGCCTTCTGAGTACTAGAATTACAGGCATAGGCTGCCATGCCTGGCTTTTTTTCCATTTTGAACCTATATTTCTACATTTGAAATTTTGTTAAGTAAGAGTATCTTTGGCCAGAGAGATGGCTCAGTAGAATAAATGCTTACCTGGCAAGCAAAAGGGCCTGAGTTCAATCCCCGGTTCTGCCAAAAGAAAAAAAGAGTGTCTTGTTTTCATATAAATCATTTCTCTCTCTCTCTCTCTCTCTCTCTCTCTCTCTTCCTCTCTCTTTCTCTCTCTTTCTCTCTCTCTTTTGCAGAACTGGGAATTAAACACAGGCCTTTGCACTTGCCAGGCAAGTGCTTATTCTACTGAGCCATCTCCCCGGCCCCTATATCATTTCTTATAAACCATTCTCACAATTATTTTCTTAGTTATTTGCAATAAGAACTTAAAATATACGTGATGTTAGTCTCCATATTGTAGGTTTTGAAAAATTAGTTATTTCTCATTATGACATTAAATGAGAAATCAATTTCTGTCTTATTTGCATTGGGTTAATGGAATCAAGTTGATTTTTTTTTTTGCAAAGGAGTTTTACTTCCTTTATTATTAATAAACATAAGATTTCTCTGCCTATATATATTAAGAAATTTTGAAAAAAATGAAATTTTGGGCCTGCCATTCCAACCCCGCCCCCGGTGCACACTGAGACAGCAATTGAGACTGGGCATGGTGGCGCATACCTGTAATCCCGGCACTTGGGAGGCTGTAAACAGGAGGATCACTATGAGTCTGATCTACGCAGTGAGACCTGTTATACCCTGTACACCCTGTCCTAAATATAAAAAAAAAAAAAAAATTAGGCAGGTGTGGTAGTGCATGCCTATAATCCCTATAACTCATGAGGCCTAGACAAGAGGATTATTGCAAATTCAAGACTAGCTTGGCTACAAAATGAGCTCAAGGCCAGCTAAAACTGCACAGCCAGATCCTGTTTCTAGAAGACCTAAAAAAAAAAAAAAAAAGAAAAGAAATTTTAGTCATGGTTTGATTACAGTGGTAATTTCACTGTGTATCTCTTAAATGGGTTTATAGGCTTGTTTTGCTTTACTTAAAAGCAGCAGGAAGCCATCCCTTCCTGTTTTATGGAACCTGCTTTAGTAAGTACATTCTGAGTAACTTTAAAAATCACATCTGACTATAGGTCTGCCTAGGTGTTTTTTATGTACTAGAAAAAAACGACTAGATCCTATGTTAGGTGCAACCAGACCACTCTCCAGAAAATTATGTGTATGTTTCAGAGAATCTTAATAAATTAGAAAATAATATCAGGAAGCCTTATAAATTGTTGCTTTTTTTTTACAGCTTACGGTGCTCTCAGATCAACAAAAAACTAATGTAGAGGTAATTGGCTTCTTTATGCTTCTTTAAATCTGTGATAGTTTCTTTGTCTGGACTCTGCCTTGAAATGTAGCTTAATTTCAAATTATACCAAATTAAAGGAGGCTGATTGACAAAAAGCTATTTTATTTTTAGGCTATCATGTTGGCTGTTATGAAAAAACTGACCTATGATGAAGAATATAACTTTGAAAATGAGGTAAGAATTTGTGTATCAAAGAGAAACCAGCTTTGATTTTATTTATTTATATCTAATTAATATTTAAAGTTTTTGAACTTTTGAAGAAGTATTTGAAAGTTAGTCTTGTTTATATTGACATTGACTTTGGATAAAATTAATGGAAGCCTTTTAATCTATCATTTTTATTTATTTATTTTTTGGCAGAACCGGGGATTGAACTTAGGCCCTTGCACTTGCCAGGGAAGTACTTATTCCACTGAGCCATCTCCCCGGCTCCCCTAATCTATCATTTTTTGATCCTCTCCATTTATAAGCATTTTAAAAACACTGTAGGAGGCAGGAATGGTAACACATGTACTCCCAGCATTTGGGAAAGCTGAAGCAGGTGCATCAGAAATTCAAGCTCAGTCTTGAGCAATATAACAAGACCCTGTCTCAAGGGCCAGCAAGATAGCTCAGCGGACTAAGTACCTGCTTAGGCAAGCACAGGGACCAGGGTTTGATCCCTGGCACCACAAGCTATGTGGGCCACGACCCAGGCATGATGAGCCAGCCACCAAGTAGGGTGTGGTAGCACATGCCTGGAATCCCAATGCCAGGGAGGCTGAAAACAGGAGGATCACTACAAGTAGGATCTTTATAGTGAGACCCTATACCAAATGAATTAAAAAAAAAAAAAAAAAAGACCCTCTCAAGTAAAGAGCAGGGCTATAGCTCAATGGGAAGTCCCTGAGTTTAATCCCTTTTAAACAGAAAAACTACTTTGTAAGAATGGTGATGTAGATCAACAGTAGATTGCATATCTAGCATCCACAGGGCTCTGAGTTCTGTCCCAGCACTGCCAAGGGGAAAACACTTGGTTAAAGTACTGATGATGTTATTTGGTAGTTATGTATCACTTTATATTTAATAAGTGATGAATTGAAGCTGAGTCAGTAGGCCTCATTATCAGGTCTGGATGTAAAGAGAAGGAATGAGGCTAGTCTGGATGAGGTATTTGTTGGGTTTTTTTGTTTTGTTTTCAGTACTGGAGATTGAACTTGGGACCCTGTACTTACCAGGGAGGTGCTTAGTCTGCTGAGCTATATCCCTGGCCTTTTTTTTTTTTTTTTTTAAGATACTGGGACTCACTATGTTGTGCAGGCTGTCCTTGAACTCACTTTATATAGCCCAGGCCAGCCTCAAACTCATGGTGATTCTTCTTCCTCAGTTTCTAGTGCTTGGATTACAGGCATGTGCCAGAATGCTCAGCTATCTGGACTTACTTAGCTACAAGTCTTCTCCAGAGTTGTGCGAAGGTCAGTTTCCTGTGAAGCACAGTGTCATTGGGTGCTTCCTGGAGACTCAATCACATGCTCTGTTTGGATGTGAGCTAAAATACCCCGTTCCCACCTAAGCATTCAAAAGCTCTGGACAATAAAGAGTAACTGTGATTATGATCAACACTGCCAGTCTGCTTATATCATACAATATTATTACCACTTTTTTTTAAAATGTATTTTTAGGACATGGTCTACAGGGTCTTAGTACACAGAATGGACTAGTAATCCTTCTGTTTGTTCTCAGCCTCCCAAGTGCTGAGATTACAGGTGTGTGCCATTACCCCTAGTCTCAATTCCTGTCTCAGCGTGCTTGCACGGCTTGTGATGCCAGGGATCAAATCCTAGCCCCTGCTTCTGCCTAAGCAGGTGCTTTAGTCCACTGAGCTATCTGGCTGACCCTGTTACCACTTTTTTTAGTTAAAGTAGAATAATCGAGATGCTGAAGGCCTTAATCTGGTGTGAACCTATTTTGGTTTTATATCCTCAACCACTTTCTTACACTAAACTCTAGGCTTTTGAGAGGGGAAAAACTACTAGGTATAGTGATTATTTTTGTATAAATACTGATGACAAAAGCATGAACCTTATGAATGCACAAAAGTACAGAACTGAACCATATATGAAATTTAAGGTCCTTAGGAAAATTTAACAAGTATTTTAACCTATACCATAGGGTGAAGATGAAGCCATGTTTGTAGAATATAGAAAACAGCTGAAGTTGTTGTTGGACAGACTTGCTCAAGTGTCACCAGAGCTACTGCTAGCTTCTGTTCGCAGAGTTTTTAGTTCTACACTTCAGTAAGTTTGCTCCTGCTTTTGTGATGAGCCTGCTTCTTTGTGCTTTTTAATTTTGGGATTTACTAATCCATAGTACTTATGTGTATCTATGGAAACAATGTATCTTTTCTTTATAACTTACCCAGTCTTATTTTGTGATACAAATTATGTTGCTTGGCGAAATTAAAGAATAGTAGGACTTTTTAATCATCAGAGGCTTTTGTATGAGAGTGTTAGTCATGTAAAATGTTTGCGTTCAGGTTTCACTGACATGTTTGCCCCTTGGTAGGAACTGGCAGACTACACGGTTTATGGAAGTTGAAGTAGCAATAAGATTGCTATATATGCTGGCAGAAGCTCTTCCGGTGTCTCATGGTGCGCACTTCTCAGGTGATGTTTCGAAGGCTACTGCTTTGCAGGACATGATGCGAACTGTAAGTATACTAAAGATAATTTATTTTGAAAATAATTAATGTTTTTACCATAAGTTAATGGGAGTTTCTTAATTGTTAGCTTCTTACTTGTTTATACTGGGGTTTTTGATGTACTAACAGGTTTCATTTTCGCTTCAGTTGGTAACGTCAGGAGTCAGTTCCTACCAGCATACATCTGTGACACTGGAATTCTTTGAAACCGTTGTTAGATATGAAAAGTTTTTCACAGTTGAACCTCAACACATTCCAAATGTACTAGTAAGTGTACACTTTTCTCTGGATTATTTTCCATATAGTTCAGCTGATCAGATAATGTTCTTTCTGTCTCATTACTTTTCTTGGAGTGAAAAACCTTATCCTTTAAAATAAGTCCTGAAGAGCCCATTTGGGTGAAATGTAAAATTGCTTATGTATTTCTGGTCTCTGCATTGAAATAAAAGGGCCTAAGAAATAAAATTTAATGTGAACAAAAAAAGCAGCGTAAGAGTGATTGAAAGCCTTGAGCAAGTGCAGGAATAATAAGCATCTCTGTTTCTTTAGATGGCTTTCTTAGATCACCGGGGTCTACGGCATTCTAGTGCTAAAGTACGGAGTAGAACTGCTTACCTATTCTCTAGGTTTGTCAAATCTCTCAAGTAAGTATAAAACTTGGTTTTTTATCTATGAAGTAGATATATAAATTTCATCCCTCAAGCCTTGCATAGGTTTGGTTCTTTCTATTCTAACGCATGCTTTACTCTTAGACATACTTTTCTTTTTTGAGTTTCTTTGGTTTGCTGTTTTTGAAACAATCTTTGTACATACTTTCGGCTGGCCTTGAACTCAAGACAGTCCTGCCTCAGCCACCCAAGTGCTGGGATTATAAGCATGCACCACTGCACCTGACCCTCTCTAGGTTTTGACATAGGTTCCTGCTTATTACTCAGATACTTGGCTCAGCCTAACAGGTAGTGTGTTTGCATACATTTTTGTGTTTGATACTAGGCTTGAACCCAGGGCTTTGTGCAAGGTGAGCTATGCACTCAGCCCCTGTTTGTATACATCCAATAAATGACCTCTGTCATTTGTGGCATTTGCTAGTTACATAACTTTTTTTTTTTTTTTTAATTTGTGTATTTGTGTCTCACTATGCAGATCAAACTAGTGGTGATCCTCCTGTTTTCAGCCTCCCCAGCACTGGATTACAGGCATGTGCCACCATGCCTAAACTTTGTCACTGGCTCAGCCTGCCCCAGAGGTGTGGCCAGTGGGGCAAGTGGGACCAGGGCTGAAACGCTGGTCCCTGCGCTTGCCAAAGCATGTACTTTGTCTTCTGAGCTATCTTGCTGGTCTCTGGTTACATAATAATTCCCAAAAATATTCCTTGAAAATGCATTTTTAACCTGTTGTGCAGTTTTCTTTACTAGTACCATTTTTTTTTTGGTGTAAAAATGATTGTCAGTTGTCTTGACAATATGTCACTACAGAGTAGATAGAGATAATTTTTAAAAGTTAATTGTAGTCTTGATATCAGATATGGTTAATGCAAGCTGAACTTCTCTTTAGTTCTCTTTTTAAGAAGGATTTGGCATTTTAGCAAATTTTTGAGGACTGTTATTTATTTAATGATTTTCCTTTTTATATTCAGTAAACAAATGAATCCTTTCATTGAAGATATTTTGAACAGAATACAAGATTTATTGGTCCTTTCTCCACCAGTAAGTATCTTTTTCTAAAATATTGAGGCCACATGTATCATAAGCTTTTGTCTTTATACATTTTTTGTTTCCTTTAAATTGCAGTGGGCATAGCTGTGTGTACCAAGTTCATTTGGTTTTGTTTACCAGAATTCTTTTACATTCTAAAAGTGGTACATGCCTGAAATCCTTGCACTTGGGAGGCTCAGGCAGGAGCATCTCTGTGAATTGGAGGCCATTTGACTGCAGAACTGAGTTCAAGGCCAGCTTGAACTCCATAGTGAGACCCTGTCTCAAAAAAAAAAAAAAAAGTATATATATTTTGCTATGACAATAAATGGAAAGGAATCAGGTGTTGATAATCAATTTGACAGTGTTGAGAATTTGGCAGTGTGATTTCTCTGTCCTGTGAATGTTGGTGAAATATTTTATAGAGAAGTTACAAAAAAAATCCCAATAATGAATTCAGTACTACTGTAGTCTTCTTCTTAGCTACTGCAGTTATGTGGAAGTTTTTCTATATATCTTCAGGCTTAGATAAAAAAATGCTTACATGCTAGTTGGTTTCCATTCACTGGAAGGATGTGAGATATGTAAGTACATTTGGCCTACTTTTGCATAAAGCAAACTTCTGACATTTAATAAAAATGATTCTTAAGAGTTGTCATTTAAAAATGTCAAATACAAAATCATACTTTTGCTCTTTCATGTAAATATCACTGTTCAGGTTGGAAAGGTCTGAAATATCACTGCATGAAAGATTATTTCTTAGTGAATTATGTGGTTAATTTAATGCTACCTACGTACAACCAAAACCAGTTATAAAGTACTTCAACCACTCTGTGCTAGATTTCCTTGGCAGGTTACCCTGACCCATGAGACATAGGCATTCAAGAAGCCCTGTTCTCTTACACATACTGGAAATTTTACATGTGGATTTTCACTCTTTTGTGTTATCCTTCTTTACTGCATAAAAATACCTGATTCAGATTGCTTTCTTAAAGTATTGATCACTTTTAGAGTGCCTTAAATATCTTTGTGTTCTCAACTTTAGAGCAGAGATAAATCCTACCAGGCACTTAGTAAATGTGTTAATTGCTTTTCAGTATGGACGTTTCTCTTTCAGTGATGGAGAGTTCATTTTAATAAACTATCACTTATCTATTTTGAAGCTGTGTGTGTGTGTGTGTGTGTGTGTGTGTGTGTGCATGCGTGCGTGCATATATGTATGTTTTTCTGGGAATTGAACCCAGGGCTTTGGCACTATTACATCTATAGCCCTTTTTTTTTTTTTTTTTTTTCTATAACCAGGGATTGAACTCAGGCCCTTGTGCTTGCCACGGAAGCGTTTATTTGACTACCGAGGCCCTATACCCCTTTTTATTATGATGTGTTTTTTATTTTGTTTTTTTTTTTTTAATAGTACTGGGGATTGAACTCAGTACCCTGCAATTGCCGAGCAAGCACTTATTCTTATTCTACTGCGCTATCTCCCCACCCTTATTATGTATTTTGAGACAGAATTTTGCTAAGTTCCCCAGGTGGACTCAAACCCCCCATCTTCCTGCCTCAGCCTTCCTGCTGAGATTATAGGCTTATACCATCATGCCAACTATATCTTAATTGAGAATTTTAGGTTTGGATTGAGAGTGGCCTCTCATTTTTCCATTTCCTCTTGGCTTCTCAAAGTGTATAAATGTAAAAATTAGCATTTCATAGTAGAATTTTAGCAGGATATGGTATGTATGCCTGTTATCAATGAAATTTTTTTTATTTAAAGTCTTAGTTTTCATCTTGTCCTAAAGTAACTGGTATTATATACTTGTGTTTGTATATGTATTGTGTGAGCTTTGAGCACTTGGAAATCTCAGCTTATGGTGGCTTTTGCACCAATAAAGGGTTTTAATGTAATACCTCATGTTTAACCTCATAAGTTGCAAATAAGATTTTTTTGCAAGGATATAAGTAAAAGAGCTACCAGTTACTTTATATTTAATGACTTGCAAAGTCCTATCAAAGCTAGCAGTTTTTCAGTGCTAGGGATTGAACACAGGGTTTTGGGATGCAAAGCACACATTCTGCTGCTGAGCTACACACTCCTGAACCAAGATTACAATTAGAACGATTTCCTCTGGCCTGCCATGCTGGCCCCAGCCCACGAGTACGCTAAGCCAGTGATTGAGACTGGGCACTGTGGTGCACACCTGTAATCCCAGTGCTTGGGAGGCTGAAAACAAGACAATCACTACAAATACAATCTGTGTAGTGAGACCCTGTACTAAATACAAAAAAATAAATAAAGGTGGGCGTGGTGGCTTATGCCTGTACTCCAAGCACTCAGGAGGCTGAGGCAGGAGGATTGTTGTGAGTTCAAGACCAACCTGAGCTACATAGTGAGTTTAAGGCCAGCCTGAACTGCATAGTGAGACCCTGGCTCAAAAAAACAAAAAAAAAAAAAGTTTCCTTTCTGTTACATGGTAGTGGCAGAGAAATTGGTTTGTTAAGTACTTAATCTGTGAATTGATGTGACACATTAAATCTTCTGCTTCCATTATGGTCATTCTGATTAAGAACAACTAAATAAGACTTAATTTCATCCTAGGAGAATGGATACCAGTCCTTGTTGAGCAGCGATGATCAACTGTTTATTTATGAGACAGCTGGAGTGCTTATTGTCAATAGTGAATACCCAGCAGATAGGAAGCAAGTATTAATGAGGAATCTGTTGACTCCACTAATGGAAAAGTTTAAAATTCTGTTAGAAAAATTAATGCTGGCACAAGATGAAGAAAGGCAGGCATCTCTGGCAGACTGTCTGAACCATGCTGTTGGATTTGCCAGGTGAGCTGAGCAGGACTGCAACTATAGAGTGTGTGTATCTACACATATCCACTTACCTGGATCTTTTAGGGTGGACACACATACTTTTGCAAAGCTGGATCATTTAGACAATTGTCTAGATCTTTCTCTTCTAAATCCACTAAGTTAAAAAATTTGGCTAAGGAAAATAATAGGTCATGCACGATTCTACATTTTTGCTTTAGACCATGGGCTAGATTTTTAACCCTTTTTTTGGCTTCTTTGATACAAAGTGATTGTGTATTTAAGGAGCTAATTTAGGTTGTTCTTGGTACCTTAAAGAGAAGGTATTAAGGCTTATCCTTAAGGTATACTTTTATTGGCAAGTAATAGTAGCAAAAAAGTTACAGTGATTATTAATTGGAAGTTACAGAGAAATTGTTCTACTTAGTAATTCAAAGCAAGAGTTAGAAAGGGCATATAAAAAATTATGGATATTGTTTTCTAAATTTAGTGGATATTTTGTAGGTTGCCTAGTACTACTTAGGTATAATGAATAAATTTGTTTCTTTTGTGTATCCTTTATCAGGACTTTAGTAAAACTGATAGACACAGGTTGTATTAACTATCTCGTTAATTTAATTTGTTCCTCTTATTCTGGAACAGTGACTGGCAGCAATAGTTTACACATAATCAATCCTGGCTAAGGATAGAAGTGACTGTGATGGAGAAGATGATTGACTTCTTAAATCTGTCAGTGTGTGTGGGTGTGCTTGCATTCACATTGCTTTAAAATACCCATAATACTTTTCTTTTTTGTTTTTTTTTGGCGGTGCCAGGGATTGAACTCAGGACCTTGCACTTGCCAGGCAAGTGCTTATTCTACTGAGCTAACTCCTTAGCCCGCCCATAATACTTCTACAATAAAAGTTGACTCTAGTTGTCTGAATTTTGCTTAAATAGTCGAACCAGCAAAGCTTTCAGCAACAAGCAGACCGTGAAACAGTGTGGCTGTTCCGAAGTTTATCTGGATTGCTTACAGACCTTCTTGCCAGCCCTGAGTTGTCCCTTGCAAAAGGATATTCTCAGAAGTGGAGTTCGAACTTTTCTTCATCGCATGATTATTTGCCTGGAGGAGGAGGTTCTTCCCTTCATCCCTTCTGCCTCAGAACACATGCTCAAAGACTGCGAGGCAAAGGACCTGCAGGAGTTCATTCCCCTTGTCAACCAGATCACAGCCAAATTTAAGGTACTGCATATTTATAAAGCTCTCTCACCTGATTTAACCATCTTTTTCTGATTTAAAAATTAAATGTTTTTATTTTCAGGCATGTCTTCATTTTGCAGATTTATTTTCTTTTTTCTTTTTTGCAGTACTAGGGATTGAACTCAGGACCCTGCACTTGCCAGGCAGGTGTTTATTCTACTGAGCTATCTCCCGGCCCACAGATTTTTTTTTTCTTGATGAGTTACTTTTGTCTCCAAAGTCTAACACATTTTTAGACACACAAGTCCATCTTACTAGATGTTTTAATAAAAACCGACTGACCAAGCAGTCAGGCATGGTGTTACATACATGGCTATGAGCCTAGCATTTGGGAAGCTGAGTCAGGATCACTGCCAGTTCAAGGCCAGCCTGAGCTACATAGCAGGACCCTGTTTTTTTTTTTTTGTTTTTGTTGTTGTTGAAAAACAAAAAAACACCATATTTACTGAATATAGCAGAAGAAAATAGACTGCTGTTTTAGAAAGTCAAAGAAAAATAGTGTTGAGGCCTGTCTAAACAGCTAAATAAGAAGCTGTAATGTAGTAGCAGAGGCAACAGTTTAAAAGTAATTCAGTGTGTTACAGTCAATTTTATATGCAAAATATTTAGCTGAGCTTGGTGGTGCATACCTGTAAGCCCAGCACTTGGGAGGCTGAGGCAGAAGGATCACTGAGTTTGTGACTAGCCTGAACTTAGACATTAAGACCCTACCTAAAAAACAAACTTAAGCCAGGTATAAGCTGGCTATTAAAAATAGCAAACAACATAATACTTTTTGAGCTCAAAGTCTGTCATAAACATTTTTGTACATTAACTCTTTGACTTTCATAGTGATCCTAGGACATAGGAAATTTATCTTTTAGGTGAGGAAATTGAGGCATAGTGAGGTTAAGAGATTCGCCCCAGGGCATAAAACATGTGAAAGTTCAGTCATGTATACTGATACGTAATTTGGCAATAGAATTCATTGCTTAGAAAATTAAATTTGAAATTACTTCATGGCAACTTTTGATTGTGGCTATTTTAAATTAAATGTTATGAAATGGATCAAAGTTAATTATCTTGAGATTTTCATGTATGTTTTGTAGATTTGTCTTAAACTTGATGTTTTCTGCATTATGTAAATCCTAAAACGTTTTATATAAAAAGTTTTTTCTGAGTTTTGCCTTTTCTCAAATCAGAGGTACTAATAGTTGGTTCTTATCTTCAGATCCAGGTTTCCCCGTTTTTACAACAGATGTTCATGCCTCTGCTTCGTGCCATTTTCGAAGTGCTCCTCCGACCAGCAGAAGAGAATGACCAGTCGGCGGCTCTAGAAAAGCAGATGTTGCGGAGGAGCTACTTTGCATTCCTGCAGACAGTCACAGGCAGTGGGATGAGTGAGGTGATAGCCAATCAAGGTGGGTGCAGGACCTGTCCGCTTAGATCTTTTCACATTTGAGCATCTGTCTGGACAAGGCCGAGTTGGAGGAAAAGCAGAACATTTGGATGTTGACCTCTAGGCAAGCAGTTTGCTGTTTTTGTAGGACAGAAGTCAGTTACTTTCAGGCTTAGTACTGCAAAATAAATTTTTAGCAGTTACTTGCCAGAGTCAACGAGACAGTGTAGATCTCGTTGGTCAATTTGT